>PVKE010012020.1:0-39106 GCA_004027555.1 Craseonycteris thonglongyai | reverse complement strand
GTCAATGGTGTCCCGCTTTACCAATGTTAAAATCTGGCCACCTTATTCTATACTCTTTTTTTAGGTGGAATTTATCAGTTCTATTTTTCTTCCAAGGGGAGGGGGGGGGGTCTTAATTCAGTCAGATTTACTTATTTGCTGAACTGTGTTGGGATATATAGAGATTCAGAGGCCATGGTAGTGGTTAGTTTGCTCCAAGACGTTAGACAATCATGGCCCTTAATGAGGTGGCTAATTTCTACACACAGGGAGATGTATCAAAAGTCAGGATAGTTGTTTTCATGAAAATCAATCCAATAGAGAAATCTCAACTAGCCATGAAAAGCAAACTATTGTCTGCAGATATTCAGAATGGATTGTTCATGATAATAAAATCTTGACCCAGTGACTTGTGGTCACAAACAGAAAATATTTTAAGTTAAAATAACATTTGTTAAAAATATTTTTATATGAAGAAAGATGTAAGTGTTATTTCAAAGTTCTATAACTCTCCAATGTCCAAGCTATTATTAGCCTCTGTACAAAATTCTTAGTGTCTTAAGTTGCTAGCAAAGTACTTTGTAAATTCTCTAGGATCTCTTCACACTGTGTTTTAAGACATGTTGTTGAGATCTGACTTAATCAATTTTTCCAGTAATCTGGTTCCTTTCACCTGCCAACTGGATATAAAGATTGTTGTACAAATGTCACTGCAAAATTTTAACTCATAAAAATGAAACTTTCAGACCAATTGTTCACTAAGTAAAAATGCCTAAATCATGAGATGTAAGCACAGGGAAGATCCAGGATCCTGCTAAAAATATTTAAAAATGAAAAAACATGCTTCAATTATTAACTAATTGGAAAAGGTCAAGTTCCAGAGTCAGATCTTAGAGGTCAAGTGAAAACTATTAGATGGAAAAGTACCAATGCACTTCCCCACCTAATGACACATAACTCTTCTCTATAAAACAAGAATCAAAAGATGACTTTAGAAGAAAGAGAAAGTCTAAATATATTTACGGTATAATAGATAGAAAGATTGAATTAGTAATTTTTAAAAATTCTCATGAAGACAATCCCAGAGCCAAATGGCTTAACGAGTGAATTATACAAACATTTAAAAGGAATTAGTACAGATCCTTCACAAACTCTCCCAAAGAATACAATAGGTGATAACATTTTCTAACACATTCTGTATGGTCGGCATTATCCTGATGCCAAAACTCAAAGGCATCACAAGAAAACTATAGATCATTATCTCTTGATGAATAGAGAGTGCAAAGATCTTCAACAATATTGTAGCAAACTGAATCTAGCAACTCATTTTTTAAAAGCAGATTATATACTAGAAACAACATACAAATAAAGTTGTAGGATACAAAATCAATGTACAAAAATCAATTGCAGTTTTATATGTCAACAATGAAACATCAGAATAAGAAATGAGAAAAACAATAACTTTTACAATTGTAACAAAAAGAATAAAGTACCTAGGAATAAATTTAACAAAGAATGTAAAGAATTTACACACTGAAAACTATAAGACACTATTAAAAGAAATTTTAAAAGACACAATGAAATGGAAAGATATTCCATGTTCATAGATTGGAAGAATCAACATAGTTAAAATGGCCATATTACACAAAGCAATATACAGATTTAACACAATTCCCCTCAAAATTCCACAGACATTTTTTCAATAAATAGATTTTTAAAAATCATCAAATGGATATGGAACCACAAAAGAGCCCAAATCGTCAAAGCAATCCTAAGAAAAAACAGTAAGTCTAGAAGCATCACACTCCCCAATTTTAATCTATACTACAAAGCCTCAGTAAACAAAACAGCTTGGTATTGGCAGAAAAACAGATACACAGACCAATTGAACAGAATTGAAAACCCAGAAATAAAACCACAAATATTTGCACAGATAAATTTTTACAAAGTAGCAAAAAATATGCAGTGGGACAAAGAAAGCCTCTTCAGTAAATAGTGCTGGGAAAATTGGAAAACCACATGCAAAAGAATGAATCTGAACTGTGAACTGTCACCATATACCAAAATTAACTCAAAATGGATTAAAGACCTCCACATAAGACCCCAAAAAATAAACTGTATAGAAAAAAACATTGGTACTAAACTTATAGACCTTGGGTTCAGGGTCTGACCTGACCTCAAAGGCAAGCAAAGTAAAAGCAAAAATAAATGAATGGGACTTTATCAAATTAAAATTTTTCTACACAGCAAAAGAAGCCATCTACAAAGCAAAGAGACAACCAACAAATTAGGAGAAAATATTTGCAAGTGATGCCTCTGATAAGGGGCTAATATCTAAACTATATAAAGAACTAAGACAACTCAATAACAAAAAAGGAAGCATTCCAATTGAAAAATGGGCAGAAGACCTAAACAGACACTTCACCCATGAAGACGTACAAATGGCCAATAGAATATGAAACAATGCTCAACTTCATAAGCTATTAGGGGAATGTAAATCAAAACCATGATGACATACCACCTCACACCTGATAGAAAGTTATAATCAACAAAACAAGGAACAACAAGTGCTGGAGAGACTGGAGAAAAAGGAACCTTTATACACTGCTGGTGGGAATGCAAATTGCTACAACCACCATGGAAGACAGTATGAAGATTCCTCAGACAATTAGAAATGAAGCTACCCTATGACCTGGTACTACCGCTTCTGGGTATCTACCCAAAAAACGTGAAAACCTAAGACTGTAAAAACATATGTACCCCAGGGGAAGCCGGGATGGCTCAGTGGGTTAAGCGCTCACTTTGCAGCGCCGGGAACCGGGGATCGAATCCCAGCCCCGGCCCATGTGGAACCATATGCTGAACTGGGAGCTCCCCCAGTTCAGCTCTCTCTCTGTCTCTGTCTCTGTATCTCTCTCTCTCTCTCTGTCAAAAATAAAAATAAATAAATAAAAATATATTAAAAATATATGTACCCCAAGATTCATAGCAGTGTTGTTCATTTTGGCCAAGCCATGGAAACAACCAAAGTGCCCTTTGATAGATGACAGGGAAAAAAAGCTGTGGTACATTTACACAATGGAATATTACTCAGCTCTAAGAAAAGATGAAATACTGCCATTTGCAACAGCATGAATGGAACTTGAGATCATCATGCTAAGTGATATAAGCCAGACAGAAAAAGCTAAGACCCATATGACTTCACTCATATGTGGATATAAAACTGAAAGCAACAAAGAAACGAAACCTCATGGACATAGTCAATTGTTTAGTGGTTACCTGAGGGTAAGTGGGGAGGGAAGTGAGAGAGGAGGGAAGAGGAGCTAAATGTATGGTGATGGAAAGAAAGGTGACTCTAGGTGGTGAACACATATTATAAAACATAGACAAGTTGTATAGAATTGTACGCCTGGAACCTATGTAATTTTTACTAACCAATGTCACCCATAAATTTTAAAAAAGCAGATTATAGACTATGACCAAGTGAGAATTATTCCAGAAATATGAGGTTGGTTTATTACTTGATAATCTATTAATGTAATATACTATATCAATAGAATAAAAAACAAAAAATACACGACCACTTCAAAAGATGTAGAAATAAAGCATTTGACAATATATAATACCCTGTCATGATTAAAAACAAACAAACAAACAAACCAAAAAACTCAATAAACTAATAGTTGAAGAGAACTTCCCAAACCAGATAAAGAACATCTACAGAAGCCCACAGCTGGCATCACTGTGAAAGACTGAACATTTTGTTCCAAGAACAGGAGCATAACAGGAGGTACACTCTCTTCTCACTTCTGTTTAACAATGTCTCAGCCTTAGGTTCTAATCAGGGCAATTGTCAAAAAAAAAAAATTATCCAGGTAGAAAAAGAAAACTTGGAACTATCTCTGTTCATATGACAGTGATCTAATATATTTTAAAAATACTAAAAAATGTAATAAGTTATTAGAGATAATATATGAGTTAGCATGGTTCCAGGTGCTAGATCAATGCACAAAATCTATTTGTATTCACTAACAATGAATGAACAGCAAATCTTCTGCCCCTCTTCATCAGCTATGTCACACAGGTGAAAGGGATCATGTCAATAAAAGCATGTTGACTAAAGGAATAATGTATAACCAACTTACATGGGCATAAAATAGTTTTAAAAATTAAAGGTCCAACTCTGGTCATTCCCCAATTCCCAAAGGTAGGTGGTTATTGGTAGGGTCATTTTTATTAAGAGAAATGAAACAAAGCAGAAAGCTCCTTTGATCAATAGGGAAGTCTTTCAGGCAATTTTTAGCACAGAAGTATTTCTTTTCCTCACTTGAAGACATGAATTTCTGGAACATTTCTCATGGTAGCCATATTTTCATGGCCCAGAGAGAACTAGCTTGGGCAGGGCTGTGCAACAGCAATTTCAATAGAAAGGGAGAAAGTAATCCATGGATATGCTACTGATGAATTCCTCATACTCAGGGCACATGGTCTATAAGGGCAGAACGCAGAGCAACTGCTGACAGAGACTGAATATGTATCATACTCAGCATCTCTGAAGTAGGACATGGCTTGTCTAATACCAACAACTCTAGGTGACACTAACAACAAGGGTGACAAAAGAAGATAATCAAGACCAGAGGCTCTGCAGAGGCATGACAACAAACACTTTTGTCTAAGCACTTGAACAAAACCTGATGCAAAGTTCTTGGGTATTTATTAATAACACTGGAATCTCATGACACCTGTATCTGTATATTGTTTTTGAATGACTATATATTTTATTTCATATTGTGGTTTCTATTTTTTTAATAGTGTTGTATGTTTAGGTAACCATTAAAAAGTTTTAAATTAGACATTAAAAAGAAGGACACAGGTTGATGGGAACTGATTATGACCAAGCCTGGAAGGGCAGAATGGAGAAGACCAGATAAACTCGCCTCTTATAGGGTGCTATCTGAATAGGGACTAGTCCTTACAGATGTGTTAACCAATTGCAACAGCTGTTGTTTATGTTAGCTGAAAGGAACTAATAAATTAGAAAAGGCAGAGTTTTTCAAAATATAGAGGATTTTTTATTTCATTTATATCACAGTAGGAGAACCTGTCTTATGAAATAACATATTATCCAGTATGTGAAGGTATTTAAACAGAATCAAGATGGTAATTTATCAGAGATGATTCTGAAGGGGTCATGAATAGGGGAAAATAAATATTCTTTTAATCATTGAGAAATGTTGACTGAGGGCTAACTATGAGAATGGTAAATGGACTTCTTGATGCACGCCAACACCAATAATTTGCAGAAACTTCCTGGGGCAATGCTGAGGGGCACCAACTCTACAGGAAAGAGTCCCTGATAGATTAGTAATGCCTGCCACAGAATCAGGAGTGAAGAGAAATCAATTAAATTCTGGGTTGTTGGCTTCCTGCCCTATCTGCTTGCAAACACTGTTAGATGTTGAGAATACAACAGTACACAGCAAAGTGATAGCCCCTGCCTTCATGAAACATGTAGGAAGACAAACAGACTTCCACAAACTCTACCAGCTGGGTTTCCAGGACTACACTGAAAGTTTTTGTCCTACTATGCTCAACATTGGGGTTCATTTGAAAGTTTGCCAAGTGTGAATTAAATGAGCAAGAATTTTTACAATAAATATAATAAATTTCTGGGTGTTATTAGGAGCTTGCAATGTCATTTACTTCCTGATTGTCACTGAAAACCTTATTGGAGGCTCAGCAACCCAGGAACACCCAGTAGGGGCCCCTAAGTTCTGGAGTATCTTTTCTTTTCTATAGCCAGTGGGTCATAAATAGCCATCTGGGGGCAGTTTGTGTGACTGCTTTCTGGAAGGAAAAACTACAGGTCAAAGTCATGGGATAAGAAATAATGGTATGAAGTATCCGAGAGAAAAGATTGCTCATTAATTTAAACACCAATGAAAAAAGGGGAGGATGGGAACCTACAGAAGTCTTGCTTAAGGGGTGGGGGCTGGCATGAGGACACCCCATGAGGCCTCCAAGAGGAGGCTGCCTTGGGCAGAGACACAGGTAGGCCTGCTCAGGGAGTAGATTTCCCAAAGGAAACTTAACAGACATCAGATGTCAGAAAGGTAACAGATCAAGTAAACCCTTGAGACTATCAGGGAAGAAGATGTCTTAAGCATGGACAGATACCCTAGATTGTCAGTGAAAGGCAAGACATCTTTCTGGCCTTCTCCATACCTGATTAGAGGAAGATGGCAGGTAAGTCATTTCATATAAAGTGAGACTCCCCGATGACTAACTCTCCAGGTGAAAGCTAAGAAACACTCAAACTACCTGTAAACAAAGATATCAAATGTCTGAGAACTCCTAAAGGGAATGTTCTTTTGCGGGTCATTATAAGTTCAACTGGGTGAGGCATTGTAGGTCATTTGAAAAAATATTTGAGAATAGAAGCTGTCTTCTGTGAGTTTCCCATCTAATTGAAAAAGATGAACTAGACACTCAATAGTATAAGAGTGAAAGATTTTGATAAAGCCCCAGTGAACAAGGAAAAGATTAAAATGGGCCCTCAAGGTGGGGGAAAATTGATTTAAGTAGTATACGGAAGAGCACATGTTTCTTGAGTAGTACCAAGAAAAACACAGGAAGGTAGGATTCTGTTTCTGCCCAAACCAGTCATTCCTGGGCATACATTGCTGTTGGAAGGAAAAACTACACTTTGTTTTGTACTATATCCTCTTTGCTGTTCAACTGTAAACTGAGAATAGAGATTAGCCCTCCTGTTTGTGCATATCTCATCAAAATCAATTTTATAATTGTCTGTTTTCCCTTCCACGGACCATATCCTGAGGATAAAACTGTCTTGCTCAACTTTATTGCTTCAGCACCTACCACAGTGACTTGTACATAGCAGTCATGCCAAAAATGCATGTTCAAAAATGAACAGTGAACAAGTGAGTGAGTTATTGAGTGAATGAATGAAGTACAGAGAAGCTGTGTCCTGTTATGCACCAACTGGGCATTTGATAAATATTCTGACTAGCTGACTAGCAAACAGAGCAACTCCATAAAGGTAACAAATTGCACCACTTTCCCAGTCAGATTGATTACATGTATTACCATGGCTATTGCTTTCCTGCAACATTTTTCACTATAGAGAATATTAATGAGCTAACTAGGACCCTATCTCTGTTTATCTTCTTTCCCATTTGAACAAGTAATTCTGATGCTAATGGAGAAATCTCTGAATTTACAATAACCTGACCACTGTGAAAACAGTAGTGTGGTACAACTTTTAAAAAATTCTCTTTGCAGAAATAATCATTGAAATTCTTTAGTAAAATTTGAAAGCATATCAATAGCAAATACTATCCATCTCTAGTAGGTACTTGTTCCAAGGTTTTGAGGTTACAACTTTTTAATCAATTGATCGGTGCACATTTATTTAGCCTCTAAAATGTATAATGTATTATATGCTAAGCATCAGCAGGGGCAGAAAAATATATGAAATTTTGTTTTCTTACCTTAAAGGACTTACAACTTCATTCTGTTGAAAAGATGTATACAAGTGAAAACTTTACGTGTCAGAAGAACACAATAAGTCCTCTGAATAATTTATGTGTAATTTAATATGTAATGACTTGATTCAAATAATTTGATTATGTAGAATTACCTGCAATCTGCTTCATTTTAGAGTATATGAAATATATTTCTATGTACATATGTACATGTGTACATGTGTGTATGTATGAAAAATAGTGGAGAACAAAGAATTTCATTCTAGAAAGATAAGTATCCACATGTAACAGTGGTTATTGTTGGGTAGTAAAGTTATGAGTAGCTTTAAATGTCTGCTTTGTACCTTGCTATGTTATATGAAATGTTAGCTTTGTTCAATAGCTTTGTTTAATATGAATTACAACTACCAAATGAGGAGAAATATAAAGGGTAAGTGCTAAGGCCTCAAAGGAAGAGAAGATAACTTGGGTTGAATGTTCAGGAAGAGCCTGGTGGAGGAGGTTGGACGTGAGCCAGATGGAATGATGGGTAGGACTGAAGTGGTACAAGATAGTGGAGGCCACTCCCAGCTGCAATGGCCAGTTGAGTCTTTCTCATATCACATTGCTTGGACTCTGACTTTTCTTCTGCCTCTGTTTATACTTTTCAGGGCACTTGTCATTACATTGGGCCCACCCAGACAATCCAGGATAATCTCTCTATCATAAAATAAGCTGACTGACAGCCTTCATTCCGTCCCTTAAGTTCCCTTTGCCATGAAACATAACGTAATCACAGGTTCAGGGCATTAGGAAATGCACATCTTTAAGAACCATTATTCTGCCTGCCACAAATAGATGAGAGATTTGAATGTTGTCCACTAAATCATGGGGAAATTTTGAGTTGTTAATAAAGGAAGATGTAAAAGGAAGATTAAAATGCATAAGGTACAATTAGGCTCATTTATCACCAGAAAATCAAGTATTTCCCTCTCTTAAACAATTAAATTCTAGATCATATAAACCCTACTTTAACAAAGGAAAATGATATCACAGAGACACAAAAGTAGAAAATTACACACTACATTGATCAAAAATTAAGCCAACAGAATGGTTTGATGAGACCCATGTTCTCGTTACCGCCGATAGACTGTGTCTGTACAGAATGGTGCATTTATTGTAGCAGTTCATAGTAGATTTCACTCAACCAGTCTCAATTCTCCATCATACTATTTCTCTTTATCTTCCTGTGACTTTTTGCCACCCCCCAAAATTAATTTCAGACAGGCCTTTGTGCTTTGGCTGACATTCAAAACTGTCACCTCCATGCACACATTAACTCCAAGGCCTCTGTCATCCCTCACATTAAAATTCTATCACCAGGAGTCAGCACAGCTTGACTCGGCAAGCTAAGGGGCTGGTTCTGAGCAAGATGCAGTGACAGCAGGCTTCACGTGTGACAACTCTGGTCAATTTGACAGCTATAAGACACCCTTCTTAGAACCAGCTGCAGCTCTTGTTGACCCAAGTGGGAAGGTCATCCTTCTGAGCAATTCTCTCCCTTTCCCATGAGAAAGATAGGCCAAGGGTTACAAGCCTTAAATTGTGAATATTTCATGCTTAAATAGCCACAACAGTGAAGAACAATTAGTAAATTCCAGAATCTCGGTTCAGTTTCTAATTGTGAGGGATAACCTCTGTTGACTTAAGAGTGACTCCTTAAAATGATAACCCAAGAAAATATACCCACAGCATAGATGATAGGCTATTGGCAGTTCTGTGTAAAACACAAGTATGGAAACTGATTATGAAGTCACACAGGAAGTCTTCCTGAGTTTATCAGTAATGCTCAGAGAAGTGAAATCACCAGTGGCCACATTGTTAATCCCCATCAAAGCAACTCTCTTTCCATCTTCCTATCTTCTCCACACCTATCCTGTCTCATGCCATCCCTCATTTGGAGGGGTTGGACAGATAGTACCACTATGGGATCATTGAGGGAAAAAAATCATGATGATCACACATTAAACTTTTTTTAGACTGTGATAAATTACACACAAACCAATTTTTTTAAAAAGACAACAAAAGCATTCACTTTGAAGTTCACTTTCTCTAGGAAGTCTTCTATGACCTCTTCCCAATTCCCAGGAGAAATGAGTCCTCCTATGTGCCCCCGTTACTGTCTTCTTTTTTAATTCAAGTTAATTTGGGAATATGTAAACCTTCTACTTTGTTTGAAAGTCAAAGCCACATAAGCATACTCAGATGACTACCCTATCTGTTCTTGTTCCCCTCAACCCCAGCCCCCCTCTGGGAATCATCTCCACCTACCTCTGGTTTGTCCTTGACCATTTCAATCTTTGAACACCTCCCTCATAAAAGCTGTGCTCTTTAGTGACCTTATGAGAGACATGTTTGTCTCCCATGAAATTGAAAGTCTCTTGATAGCAGGGAGCACATTTTGTCATTAAGATAACAGTGCCTACCACAAGTTTAGTATACACTAGACCTCATTGAATATTTGTAATCTGATGGATGAAAACACCCAAGGACCCCTGACTCCGTAGACAAAGACACATCCTGTTCCACTGGCTAGACTTTTATTTTTAAGTGACTGTCACAACTGTAACATCACAGTGTCTGTCATTTGGAAGGAAAGCTGCAGAGAATGACTCTAGCAGATGTGACATTGGGCTTAGAGTTAGTACAAGTGGGTGGAGTTTTGTCTCTTTCAGGAATGAGTCTGAGTTTGAGAAAAATCATGTAGAATGCCTGGATCTGTTTTATTGTCATTTAAATTTGGTTGCTAATAAAGTACACTTCACCAGTGGTTTGTGGAGATTCAGTGAGATCATCTATAAAAAGAAGGACTACAACTTCATGCCCCCTTTGGAATGGTTGGTAGCAAACCATCTAGGTTTTCATGTAGCAGCATGTGGCAGTGTTTGAGGGGAAGCGTGGGCTTCTTTGAACTCTTTTTGCTTGATGTCACGCTACTTTATCCAAGAGCAGATGACCTATAAAAACTGTCTCTGGAGCTTCCACTAGCTGCCTTTTCACTTGATTCTTTCTTTAATAGAGGTTTTGAGCAGAGGATTTCACAAAATCATGACTGGAAGGTGGATTGGGATAGAAAGTAGGGTGTTGTGGAGCAGGAACTGGAAAGTAAGCAGAAAAAAATCATCAAGTACAAAAACTGTCATTCTGACCTGATCTCCTCCAGATACTGCTAACAGCCATCCAAGATTTCTGAGACTTAATACACTGAAGCTGTTCTCAATATGTCTGACATCATCTTGAACTTGGTGTGTTAGCAAAAGATTGGCCAGGTACTCAAAGAGCAGTCAAGACAACTTTTAGAAGGAAGGTCAGCATCGAGCAGATGACACTGGTGTAGAATAGGCAACTCCATTCCTATGAGACAGATCTGTTCTGTCACATGGCAGCTGGTTGCCCAGGAGGTCACCACACAAACCACAAAAGTAGTGGGAAGGTTTCCCTTTAGAAACAATAGCAGCTAATGTTTCTATAGCATTTCAGAATTCACAAAGAACGTTTATGTACATTATCTTGTTTGAGCTTTTGCAATTGATAATATAGAAGTTCAGAAAGTTTAAGAGATTTAGTGAATCTCATGCAGCTCTTACACAACAGAACTGGGTTCAAAATGGAGCTTTTTTGATACCATATTAAAGGCTTCAGACTCAGAGCTGCAGGATGAGGCAAGCAGACTGTCTGGTGATGCCTGTAACTGTCTGACTCATTGTTAACATGTCCTTTCCCTTTAGATTTGTGCTCTGTTTGTCCATTGCCTGAACCTTGGTATCCAGTTTCTCTGGCCGCTATGAATCCTAAGGAGGCTAAAGCCACTTTTAAGAAAAATGTATGATTTATTTTTAAAAATGAATAGACTTAATTTTTGTAGAGAAGTTCAGAATTTCATAAAATTTGATTGGAAAGTACAGAGAGCGTCCACATACCCCCTCTCCCATCCTCCCTAAACACATTTCTAATTATTATTTGTGGTACATATTTTTTACAATTGATGGACCAATATTAACACAAAGTCCATAGTTAACAATAGTGTTCACTCTGCTGTACCTTCTACAGAGCTTGACAAGTATATAATGACATGTGTTCATCATTATTAGATCACAGAGAGCAGGTGCACTGCCTAAAAGGCCCCTGTGTTCCATTCATTCATCCCTCCCTTCTCCAGAACCCCTGGCAGCCACCGATCTGTTCACTGTCATATAGTTGGAATCCTACAGCACATAGACTTTTCAATTGGCTTCTTTCACTTAGAAATATATGTTTGAGTTCGCTTCATGTCTTTTCACGACTTGATAGACCACTTTTTATTAGTACTGGATAATATTTAATGTGTCAGAGTTTACTTATCTATTCACCTATTGAAAGTCATCTTGATTGCTTCCAAGTTTTGGCAATTACGAATAAAGTTTCTATAACCGTGTGTGTTTACATACATTTTTAACTCCTTTGTATAAAACTGAGGAGTATGCATTCTGGATCATACTGTACGTTTATGTACAGTTTTATAAGAAACCACCAAGCTATCTTCAAAGTGGCTGTACCATTTTGCGTTCCCACCAGCAATGAGTAAGAGTTCCCATTGCTCCATATTTTCAACAGCATTTGATGATGTCAGTGTTTTTAGTTTGGCCATTCTTATAAGTGTAGTGATATTTCATCATTGTGGTAATTTGCATTTTCTTAATGACATATGATGTTGAGCATCTTTTCATTTGCTTATTTGCCATCTATATATATTTGGTGAGGGGTCTATTTCAGATCTTTTGCCCGTTTTTAATATCTGGTTGTTTGGTTCTTCTAGGACCAAGGCACTTTTTCTTTGAACCTTATGATAGCCATCTCAGCACTTATGAATCTTACCCCCTCTGCACATTTGTGGCACATGTTGCCTGTGTACCAATAATAGCTCATCTATTTTGACTTCCACCATTGTGGTACTATGCTGGTACAGCCTCTCTAACTTGCCAGTAAGCTCCTCTGAAAAAGAAATCAGTATTGTACATGCTTGAACCAACCATAATAACTCATAACATGTTTTGTATGTAGAAGGCACTCAGAATTAAACAAAACAAAACACTAAGCAAAAAGTTAATAACCTGGAAATTAATTCAGTTAGAAGCAATACTGTCTTTTTAAATCATAGCATGAGAAAGCTTAGTAAGAGTAGATAGGGTATCAGAACACTTGTGTTCTAGTTATTACTCTGAGAAAAACTTATTTCTTGGACTTCAGTCTATTTTTTATTTTTTATTTTGTTTGGTAAAATATCTGCTATAAAGGGAAAACATTCCATAGGTATTAAATCACTGTGGATGTTTGTGAATGGAGAACTCACCTCTACCATGTAGACTTTTTATATCTTTGTCATACTATCCCCAGCTTGGAAGAAGGCAAAAGCAAGATTAAAGCTTGTGCTTAACTATAGTCAAGGGCCATTAGCTTGCAGGAGTAGACACTAAATAATCCAACTGCCACTGAATTAACAAAATGTCTCAGTTGGACAGAATGGTTTGTGTTTAGTAGGGGCTGGTAGAAAATTAGAAACATTGCAAACATAAAACAGAAGACTAATGTGTAGTCAACTCTAGGATTGCATCACACCCAAGCAGCCAGTAATTCATTCATTTATTCATTCTGAATCAACTTTTTTATTCATTAATTCACTGATTAATTATTTTCTAATGAAAAAGAGTCAAACTCGGGCTCTTGGTATTTAGGCAGGCTATGTGCACGTGTAAAATGAAAACTGCCAGAGTCTGCAAATGAGGGTTTGTAGGGTCATGAGGTGAACCTCAGTCAATGTTTTCCAGATGTGTAAGGAGGGTTTTGCAATTTCTTTGGGTGAGGAAGGATTTTGGTAGTCAGGACAAAACCTGAGAGAACAGTATAGCTAAGTGAGAGGCTATGTCAGGGAGTTTTTGTTACTGGTTAATTAAATTGTCTCGAGCACTCATTTTCTAAGAATGTTTAATATACCCTTTAGGGAGTTGTGAATTATAAAATGCAGGGGGAGGGAGAGAGGCAAGTAATAGAGACAAACCAAAAACAAATCATTGGGGGAAGCTGGGATGGCTTAGTGGGTTAAGTGCTCGCTTTGCAGCCCTGGGGACTGGGGATCAAGTCCCGGCCTCAGCTCATGTGGACCCATATGCTGAACTGGAGTGTGCTTCCCATGTGGGAGGCCCCCAGTTCTATTCTCAACCCCCAGTTTGACCCCTGGCTCAGGGGGCATGCCTCCCATGCAGGAGGCCCCCAACCTGGTTCCGGTTCTGTGCGTTCCCTGCCCACTTGTGTGAAATGAAACCATGCCAGAAACTGACGGCATACAACTGTGAAGATTGTTCTGGGCCCTGATCTTCTCTCTGTCTCTATCAAAAACAATAAAATAAATATTTTTTTAAAAATCAACAAATTCCAAGTGGCACAAAATGTCTCTTGTGTTATATATGGAAAGGCTGCCAGAATGAACTGATAAATCATTATTCTGTCCGAGTTTGTATCCGCTGCGTAGCTGTGGTTACACCACAGCACATGAGAGGTTATAGGGTCATCAGGTGAGCCTCTTTGTCCGCCTCTGGACAAGGAGAACAATAAATAATCTCTTATCCAATGAAGAGTTACAGGAAGAAATCAAATGTTATTTACATGTAATTATTAACTCAGTAAAAGCGTACCAAAATATGAGCCATTACCTCTGTTAGCACTGGAAACTGATTTTGGAATGTGAAATCCTGCCGGGCATCAATTTGCTTTATAAGGTTAACCCTAGAAATTCCAACCTAATATAAAAGCAGATGCTACTGTTTTTATTAAAGCAAATACAAATGATTCGTTCAACTTTTAGAATGTATTTTTATGTTAATATTCTGATTGTGCTCCTCTATCAAGTCAATGAAAAATTTTAACTTTCTTTTTAGGATAATTTGACATATTTAATTGAGAAGAAATGTGTTAAATGTAAAACCATAGTAATTGGGGAGGGGAGGGGCAAAAAACACCAAAATGATCGACATCTTTCATAGTCTGAAACATCAACTATATTTTACACACCTAAGCTGCACAGCAGGCATGCACACATCTGCTTTCTGAATTGCAAATGGGTTTCCTTGATGGCCAGGTTCTGTGGATTCTAAAATTCAGATTACTTGCCCTTTTCCTCATAATTTATCTACATGATAAATATTGATAGTACAAAGAATGGTTTGCATTTAACATTTATTTTCCATTAAATATGGTGAGGATTATCCTTGATGCTAGAAAACAGAGACAATCATGTGCATTATTGAGCTTTCTTTAGATTAAACAACCCTCCCATTTAGCGGCTTATAATAACAAAGGCTTGTTTCACACCCATTTTGCATAGTGGTGACTACTATGCCTCTCCCCCATGTGCCTTCTTTATTCCAGAAACTGGGGTAAAACCAGACCCTCTCCCTGCTCAAGCCAGGCTCGTTCACTATCTGGTTACTTTCATGAGTATCTCATACCCATATGGCTTGAATACATACAAATAATACATAGTATCAGGTGGTTCAACTTTTATTATGTTGCTTCTTAATAGAAGGGACAGAATTTTGCCCATCTCTGGGTCCTTCATAACCGACAGCCCTGTGCCATATGAATAACTGACACTACACAGCAATTAGATCAATGAATGCTAGGATGAGATGGAGAGGGAGGAATGCTCAGCAGAAAGAGATGAAGGAGGCTTTACCAATATCCAAGTAAACAGCCTTCCAGAACAAGGGCTTGTTCCCTTTATGGCCCCATGCCCTTTGGGACAGTGTGGTTTCCGCCAAACCTTTGCTTGTGCGTTAGCACACATCCTGCCTCAGGGACTTCCCGTGATTAAGATTTAGCATCTCAATCTCAGCAATGTGCCTCATTTAGGAGGAAGGCAAGGCCGTTCAATTCCAATTAGCTGTACAATTCTTGTTTAAAAAAAAAGAAAAGAGAAAAAGAAAACCTTACACTTGTAAACTATTTAAAGAAAAGCAACAGTTCCCACCCTTACTTTTTCATAAAACAGAATGGTCCTGACAGGACTTTCCTGTTCTGTTGAGTCCATAAGGCTCAAAGAGCTTAAAAATAGATGATGGTTTTCCATTTATCATTGGAACAAACATGGGAAATTCAGAAATAGTTGTCATGGAATTCCGGGAATAATTTTTCTGTCCCCACAGTTGGCAAAGTGGTTCTTAGGGAGCAGTAGACTGTACAAATGCACACACTAGGGATGTCTTGGCATCTAGCCTCCTAAGACATGATGCCAAGTGAGGCCAATTTCACTTGGAGGGCACACTCGTGATTTCAGAAGCACTGCTGAGAAGCGTGGTGATACTTCAAAGCCCAGTGAAACTCTCTCCTGGGGCCCTGAGGATTCTGGGACGTCACCAGGACTTTAATTTTCACTTACACCATTTACTCCCATTCCCTATTGTGTGTTGACAAAAGCTAAGGAGCTGCGGGGTAAGGAATAAACCAATATAGAAAATGGAAAGGTACTGAAAAGCCCACTGAATTAGGAAAGGTGGAGATCTGGCTTGTAATTTCAGGTATATTGATAATTAGCTGTGTAACTTTAGGCAATTTATACAATAAGATAAGCCTCAGTCTCCTTTTCTGCAAAACACAAAGATTAGATGGGATTGCTAAGGAGCTTTCCAATGTTAGCCTTCTAAATATTAAAACAGTAACATACATAATAATTTCATTGATAGTTATTAGTACATTAATACACTATTCATTGATAGTTATAAATATAAGGCTTTAGTGTACAAGCATATAGGCTGCAGGACATATGCAGTGTGGCCTATATACATGGCACTTATGACACATAGACACAAACTAAACAGAAAAAAGAACGAATAGAAACCTGTCATGCAAAGAGACTAGATCTGGAAGTCAGAAGAATTACTTTATTTATCATTCATTCATATACCATTCATTTATTCAGACATAGTCATTTAGAACCAGTCATTGGCCAATCATTATAGTAGTGCCTGGAATATGACACTGAAAAAAGACAAACTTCCCTGCCCTTTTGAAATTTATATTCTCATGGGAGAGACAAGTAAAATAAAAATAGAGAGGAAAAAGGTAATTGAAGATTGTTATAAACATCACAGAGGAAATAAATGAGACGCCGAATCCCCAGGTAGCAAAAGGATTTGATGTGTTCAAAGAAGAGAATCAAATGTGGTTAGAATGCATTGAGCAAGAGAGAGAATCTAGAAGATAAAGTCAGAGACAAAAAAGGCTCGGGTCATGCAAGGCTTAGAATCATAGTAAAAGTTTTACATGTTAAGAGCAATTGGAAACAAATTGTTGAGTGTAGGAGGAAAAGTGACACACATTGTAAATCAATCTTTCGGGCTTTTGTGTGGAAAAAGGAGGGGTGTTGGACAGAGTAGGAGGGGCACGATGGACTTGCAGGTTTTTCTTAATTTACAGTTGTTTGTGGACAATTAGACTCATTTTTCTTTTTGTGTTTAGATTTTCCCAAATTTGGCCTGGGGTGAGGTTGGGGTGTGCAGGGTGGGGGCGGAGTAGGTGGGAGGAGGTTTCAGGTTCAGGGTGACTTCCAGAATGGGCTATGGTCCCTTTTGAGTGCCTCCTTTGTTTTTCTTTTTTTCTCCCCCAAAACAAAATATCCACTTTGTATTTTCTCTGATCTGGTTCTGGAATCTGCCATTTCTCCAGGAACCCAGGCCCCAGAGTGCCAATAATATCAATACCCTAATATTTGGTCCCTGAGTGTATCCAGTGCTACAGTGTCACTGCTTCAGTCTTTTCACTGAATTTTTAGTCACATTCAGGAAGACTTCCTCTATTTCCGGTCTATAGAGGAATTTACCCATATTTTCAAAATACTTACTTTTTTGTTTCAATTTAGATCTCTCCTTCATTTGGAATTTAGGATGATAACAGTGTGAGGTTTGCCAATCTTATCTTTTTATTAAATGGCTAGCTATTTCTCTCAACATTGTTTATCAATAGGTCATTTTCCCCAGTGATCTGATATACTACCTTCATCATTGACCAAATTCCACTATCTATTTCTAAACTTTCTCTATTGTTTCCTCATTTCATCTATCCATTCCTGTGCCATGTTGTCTTTACTTTAGTCTGTATAGTACATTTTTTATCTACTGGGGTTAGTCCTCAGTCATTGGTTATCCTTTACATGACATTCTTGACTATTACTGCTTATTTACTTTTCCATATTAAATATAGAATCAACTTACCTTGCTTCAAAAAAAAGTGTAGTTGTTGGTTAGAATTAGTTTCATCTGTAACTTGGGAAGAAGTCTCATCTCTGTGAAGCTGAATTGCCCTATGAGAAAGCTTAGGTAATTCTTCATTGGTTCAGTACTGCCTTTGTGTCCTTCATGGTGGTTTTCATGTTCCCTGTTGAAAGAATTTTGAATATTTTTTTATTAAGTTTACTTTTGGTATTTTATCTGTTTTTTTTTCTTGTTCTTCTGTTAAGTCTTTTAATATATGGTTATGTTTCTATGAAGACTATTGATTATTTTTATAGATTTATTTTATTGTTTGAGAGAAGGTGAAAGAGAGAGAGAGAGAGAGAAAGAGAGAAGGGGGAAGAGCTCAGAACAGTCTCCATAGTTGTACATCATTAGTTGTGACATAGTTTCATTCCACACGGGTGGATGTGGGGCCACGTGGAGTACAAAACAAACTATGAGCCTTCTGCATCCCAGAAGTTATCAGCTGTGCCACAGTTCAGCATGTGGGGTATACACAGGCTGGGGCCGGATTTGATCTCCAGACCTTGCAGTTGCAAGGCAAGCACTCAACCTGTTGAGCTATCCCAGCATTCCCAAGACTACTGATTTTTTATTGTGGTGAAACACAAAATTTACCATCTTAATCCTTTTTAAGTGTGTACTTCAGTATTGTTATGTATATTTACACTGTTGTGACATGGATCTTTAAGACCTTTTTATCTTGCAGATTTGAAACTCTATATCCATTAAACAACACCCCTTTCCCCCTCTTCTACTTCTATCTCTGAATTTGACTACTTTACATACCTCATCTAAGTGAAATCATATGGGACTTGTCCTTTTGTGACTTTTCACTTGTAATGTCCTCAAAGTTCATCCATGTTGCAGTATGTGATAAAATTTCCTTCCCTTTTAAAACTGCATAATATTCCATTACATGTATATATCACATTTTGTTTATTTATTCATCTATCAATAGATATTTGAGTTATTTACACCTCTTGAATATTGTGAATAGTTCTGTTATGGACATATGTGTGCAAATGTCTCTTCAAGACATTGCTTTCAATGTTTTTTTTAAATATATACTCTAATGTGGGATTACTGGATTATATCAAAGTCCAGTTTTAACTTTTTAAGGACTCACCATTCCATTTTCCATAGTAGCTGCACCATTTTAAAATTCCATCAACAGTACCCAAGAGTTCCAACTTCTTCATATCCCTGCCAAATCTTGTTATTTTCTGTTTTTATTTTTGTTTTTGATTTGTTTTGTTTTGTATTGTTTAGAATAGCCATCCTAATGGGGTAAAATGACACTTTATTACGGCTTTAATTCGCATTGTTTTGATGATTCGTTTGTTAAACATCATTTTATTGCTTGTTGTCCATTTGTATTTCATCTTTAAAGACATCTATTTAAGACCTTCGCCCATTTTTTAAATTCTTATTGATGTGAGTTCTCTGTATAATCTTGATATGAAATCCTTATGAGATACATGATTTGCAGATATTGTCATCCATTCTATAGGTTGCCTTTTCACCCTTAATTGTATGTTTTTAGTAACAGAGTTTTTAAGTTTGACATAGTCCCTTTTGTCTATTTTTGCTTTAGTTGTCTCTACTTTTGGTGTCATATCAAATAAATTTGCCAAATCAAATGTCATTAAGCCTTTACCCTATTTTATTCTAGGAATTTTATAGTTTTGAGTCTTATGTTGTTGTCTTTAGTGTGTTTTGAATTAATTTTTGTATGGGGCATAAAATTAGGTTGCAGTATCATTCTTTGCAAGTGCATATCCAGTTTTTCCAGAGTTGTTCATTGAAAAGAAAGTTCTCAATGGAATGATCTTGCTACCCTAGTTTGAATGATTTCTTTTTGGATTCTCTATTTTATTTTATTGGTCTATGTATCCGTCTTTATGAACAGTAGTACCACATCATTTTGATTACTACAATTTTGTATTGTTTTTAAATCAGGAAGCTTGAGTTCTCTTCCTTTCTTTTTCTATTTAAAAGTGGTTTTGAAAAAACTCATGGACACCATCTAGTTTTAGTGGTTACCTGAGAATAAGTGGGGAGGGATGTGGGAGAGGAGGGAAGGGACATCAAATATATGGTGATGAAAGGAGAACTTAGTACACAATGCAATATATAGATGATCTGTTGTAGGATTGTACACCTGGAACCTATATAATTTTAACTAAAGAATGTTATCCCAATAAATTTAACAATTAAAAAAAGACAAAAACAGACATCATCAAGATGGCAGCATGAGAGGAGCTCTTGAAACTCCTCCTGGAAAAAAAACAAACTGAACAATTAAAATTCAACCAGAGAATCCCTAAGTAACACCCAGCCTCAGCTAAGAGGCCCACTCATTGCAAGAAAATATCTAAATCCAGAGAAAGGGAGGCAAGAAGAGAGAAGGGAAGGGAGGTGTGTAGAGACACATCATGGAGCATAACTCAGAGACCTATCAGGTGACCAACCCAGAAACTGACTCAGAGACTGGCAGAGGAGAGACTGAGGTGGGTGTGTGGAATTGTGGCTCAAGGTGCATAATGACTCTGGGGCAAGTTGGAGTCTAAGAACCAACAAAAGCAGAGAAGCAGGCAGCAAGAACTCAGGGAGAACAGCAGAAGTGGGCATGGCTGGCTATAGCAAGACACTGTAGCAGGAGCACAGAGAGAGCAGCCATAGTGTGCCATGGGTAGCCATAAGTTTAAGAGGCCACAATGAGGCACTGGAGGCAGCTAGAGATCAGCACAGGTAACCAGAGCACAGGTCTAGCTGCAGGAGTGTGGGTCAGGTTGCTGGAACACGGGGTCTGTGGAGCATAAGGGCAGCATCAAGATAAGGAAGCAGATGGCCGAAGCAAATTCTGGCAGCTGGAATGCTGGTAGCAGGAGTGCCCTGATAGCTGACGTGTGCAGTGTCCCTGGATGAGGTAGGGCTCCAGCTGGAGCACTGAGCAGCTTTATTATACACAGAACCTGGCTGCTTTCCCTTGATCTCTCTCAAGGCTCACACCCACAGCTCAACCCAGAGCCTGCATTCACTCAGCTGCTGCTGGGAAGCCACAGTTACCCTGTGATGCAAACAAACCTGATACTTTTCCAACACACCCTGCCCCCATCCTTTCCTCTGAAGCTGGCAGAGAGATCCAGGAAAACTGTGAAGCACAGGTATGACAGCTTCTGACTGCAATGGAATCTCAGAAGCTTAGAATACCATCACCCATTAGATCCTCTGAAAGAGGAGGCACACAGACACCCAGGCCACTGAGTCATAGAGAAGCCCACCTTCTAGGAAGTCTCCCACTGTAAGAAAGCCAAATAATCAAGAGAAAATATTGTAAGACACTGCAGCACATTAACTAGGAAGTAAAAGAAAGATCTCTTCACATCTACTAGGGGAAAAGTCTTTAGGCCCAGGAAGAGAAACACCCCAATAGCAATGAGTACCCTAGTGAAAAAAATGTGCTCAGAAAGAACATTTAAAAATCTCCAGAAAATGAACTTGAAGATATGGAAATATATCATCTAAATGACACAGAATTTAAAACTGCAATTCTGAAAACACTCAAAGAAATCAAAGAAAATAAGCGGAGTACACAGAGGGAGCTAAATGATGTCAAAAGGGAAATCTACAACCAAAACAAAGAAATTGAAACCATAAAAAAGAACCAAATAGAAATTCTGGAGATAAACAACACAATAAAAGAAATAAAAAATGAAGTAGCTAACACAGGAAGCAGAGCCAACCAGGTAGAAGAAAGAATTAGTGAAATCAAAGATAGAAATTTTAAAATGTCAGACAAGGCAGAAGAGAGTGACCTGGGAGTTAAAAGAAATTAAAGAACTCTACAAGAACTGTCTGACTCCATTAGAAAAAGTAATACAAGAATAATAGGTATTCTGAAGGGAGCAGAGGAAAAGGATGGTCATAGAGAATTTATTCAGACAAATAGTAGATGAAAACTTTTCATATCTATAGAAAGAACTGAAACCTCAAATTTAAGAAGAAAACAGAACCTCTAGCTACTTGAATTCTAGCAGATGAAAATACAACATATCAAAATTACTGGGATGCAGCAAAAGCAGTAATAAAAGGGAAATTTATATTACTGCCGGTCTATCTCAAGTAACAAGAAAAATCACAAGTAAACAACCTAATATCACATCTTAAAGAACAAGTAAAAGAAGAACACAAAGCACCCAAAGTCAGCAAAAGTAAGGAAATAATAAAAATTAGAGCAGAACATAGTGAAATGGAGAATAGAAAAACAATAGAAAAATTAATGCAACAAAAAGGTGGTTCTTTGAAAAATTTAATGAAATTGACAAACTGCTGGCTTGTCTCACCAAGGGAAACAGAAAAAACACAAAGAAATGGAAAGATATTCTGTGTTAGTGGATTGGAAGATTCAACATAGTTAAAATGGCCCTATTACCTAAAGCAATATACAGATTTAATGCAATTTTCATCAAAATCACACAGATATTCTTTCAAGACACAGATTTTGTAAATTATCAGATTCATATGGAACCACAAAAGACCCTGAATTGCCAAAGTAATCCTCCAAAATAATAATAATAATAATAATAACAATGATAATGAAGATGAAGGAAGGGGGAGGAGGAAGAGGAGGAGGAGGAGGAGGTGGAGAAAGGCTGGAGGTATCATGCTCCACAACTTCAGTTTATACTACAAAGCATCAATAATAAAAACAGCTTGGTATTGGCAGAAAGGTAGACATACAGATCAGTGGAACAGAATTGAAAATCCAGACATAAACCCACAAATACATGGACAGATAATTTTTGACAAAGGAGCAAAAAATATACAATGGAGAAAAGAAAGCATCTTCGTTAAATGGTGCTGGGAAAATTGGGAATTCACATGCAAAATTTTGTACTTATCTGAACTGTCACCATATACCCAAATTAACCCAAATGGATCAAAGACCTTCACATAAGACTGGAAACAGTAAACTGCATAGAAGAAAACATCTGTACTAAATTTATAGACCTTGGATACAGACAGGACTTTATGAACTTCATCTCAAAGGCAAAGGAAGTAAAAGCAAAAATAAATGAATGGGACTATATCAAACTAAAACGTTTCTGCACAACAAAGAAAATTGTCAGCAAAGAGGAAACCATTTGAATGGGAGAAAATATTTGCAAACAATGCCTCTGATAAGGGGCTATTATCTAAAATATACAAAGAACTCACACAACTCAACAACAAAAACAAATGATCCAACTAAAAAATGGGCAAAAGACCTAAACAGGCACTTCTCCCATGAAGACATACAAATGGCCAACAGATATATGAAAAAATGTTCAACATCACTAATAATTAGGTAGATGCAAATTAAAACCACAATGAGATACCACCTCACACCTGTTAGAATGGCTACAGTCAACAAGACAAGGAATACCAAGTGCTGGAGAGGCTATGGAGAAAAAGGAACCCTCATACACTGCTGGTGGGAATGTAAACTGGTACAACCACTATAGAAGGCAGTACGGAGATTCCTCAAAAAATTAGGAATGAAATTGCCATATGATCCAGCAATTCCTCTCCTGGGTATCTACCCAAAAAACTTGACAACCTTAGTCCACAAAGATATATGTACCACAATATTCATCACAGCACTGTTCACAGTGGCCAAGTTGTGGAAATAACCAGTGTCCTTTGACAGATGACTAGATAAAGAAGTTGTGGTACATTTATACAATGGAATACTACTCAGCGATAAGAAAAGATAAAATACAGCCAATTGTGACAACATGGATCTTAAGACCATCATATTAAGCATAATAAGTCAGACTGAAAAAATCAAGAAACATATGATTTCACTTATAGGTATATAACAAGTATTTTAAACTCTTTTTCTTGTAGGTTGATAGCTTTCGTTTCACTTTGTTCTATTTATGGAGGTGTCTCTGATTCTGGTTTTTGTTCTGTTTTGTGTTTGGGGACCTTTTTTCAGGATGTGTGGCAAGATAATAGTTTAGGCTGTTGACATTATCCCATGGACCTGGGGGTTTCTTATAGATTTTTATGAGAATTAAATGAGCAAATCTATGTGAAAGTAAACATTGCTGATAATCCTTCAGTGGAAATAGTTTCCTAATTTGTTTTCTTGTATTTAGAGATAACATATTGTTTCTAACAATTCTATTAACCCTTTTCTGTGAAGTATTTTGCCCCCTTCAGCTCCCTACCTGTCCTATATTTTTTGATATATAGAGCCCTCTGTTTTGATAGAAATATCTCAAGAGGTGGGGAGGAGGGTGACATCTCAGTGGAATTCCCTGAAGAGGACAGTGAGATATGAAGTTAGCTGGAAGAGCAAGCACCAAAGAGGTGGTAAGTTGATGAAAAACATAAAAAAATAGGAGGAAATAAATTGTTAGTTCTCTTGTATGTCTACCTAGGTTTGTCCTAGTTATAAATAAGTCTGAAAGGTCCCAACTAGCCCAGGTTACTAATGAAAACACTGGGTATCCCTTTGAGCAATAGCTACATTTGTTAACTTTTTCTTTGAAGAAGTTATTACACTTGGACTTGAAGGAACAACAATGCATTTATGTATCAGTGACCTCAGGGAAGGTTTATAATCTATGAGCTGTTTAGCCCTATCTTAACACCATGTTCGCATAGCTCAAGAACTTTGAATTTTTATCATCTTTATTTTGAACATGACAAAAAACTAAAATTCAGATTCAGAGAGGTTGAGTGAAGGGTTAAACACCATAGTTTAAAAGGGACAAAGCGATAACTTGAGTCAAAGTTTTCTTTGTTCAAATCTCACCTGTTATAGTATAACTTCAGAAGATGATGAAGGGCAAGATTGGCCATAATGAACATTTTCTAGATGCTCAGAGTACGAGGACAGTACTTGCAGTTTGATTGGCCTGGGAGACATTTCAGAAAATGTTAGATTTGGTACAGTCCCCTCCAGTGCAGAGAGGGTTTCTGCCATGATCCTGTGGGCCCCTCTTGTCACCTGGTTGGACCAGCTGTGGACAGGACAGGATAGCTGGCCACTCCTTTGCTCTGTGACTAATCAACAGTGACTCTTCCTTCTTTAACAGAGAAACCCTTTCTCTGCACAGAGACCTTCAGGCAGGAGCGCCTTTGAAATTAGAAATTGTAATTAATATTATCTCTGCATCGTAGGAGGGGAGCTTGATTGAGAGTGCAGGAATGAAGAGTGACACAGCACAGATTGCCTGTTATCTGATCACGAGGGCTGCCTTGGAATTCACTGGGAAAATAAAGAAGGTCTATGCACTGATCCTTTGAGCCAGATAAACACCAGCAGGGTGTAAAGTGGGCTTGGAAAGACCTAAGGCTGAATCTGTTGTAATAAAAGGGGGGCTATAAATATCAGAGCAGCAGGGGATGGTAGTGGTTCTAATGAAATTAGATGAGATTATTGATAGGAAGTGACTCAGTGGATATCTTTCTAGAGATTATATTCCAATTAGACACACCTTTAAGGTTGAGAATAAGAGAACTAAGGCATGGCAAAGCAAAGGCGCTAGCCCCAAATCCAAGCCAATCTCACGTAATCTCAACTTTTGTATCAAGTGAATGGCAGCATCACAGAACAGATCAGGAAGACCTCAGAGGGAAAATGGCTTAGCATTTTCATTTTACAGAGGAAGAAGTAGAGCTCTCCCTGCTCACCCCATCCCACTCTCCCAAAATAAAGTGAGGACACTTGGCCTAGTGACAGAATTGAACCCACATTCCACAGCTATTAAAGACCATTATTTATTCCAGGACAGCTCTTTATGGGTTACCCCAAAGTGTAAGATGGGTGATGGGAAGGAAAAGCCCAGAGGACCGAAATAAGTATAATCTCCATTAACTGGAACTCAAGCAACCGGCACTTCCAAGCAACTGGCAAAAAAAATAATTTTTAATAATACTACATTTATTTGGCATGGCTGCCAATTAACTGAGCATTTACTTACATTTATCCAGCATCTACCAATCCCCATATGCCAGTTAACTGAGAGTCTACTGTACCAGCATTGACATCTCACCTTCATTACCTATTGTGAGCTGTGTGGTTATGGGGAAAAACATTTACCTACCTTGAGCCTCAGTGTTTCCATTCATAATGTCTAGATAATAATGCTTACCTTGCAGAAAAGGCTCAACAGAAAGAACCATTAGTCCTACCTGGAGAAAATCACAAAAAAAGGGGTATTTTCATCTGTTCATCAATGACTGGTTGAGGCCTTTAGAAAGGGAGCAGTGGAGAATGTTCATTTCAGACAGAGGAAATTCAGAAGTAAAGTCATGACCAAGAGAAAATGAAAGGCCTAGGGCAATAGTACCCTGTGGTTTAAATTTTAGTGCTGTAACAAGAAGTTTAAACTTTATCTGGTAGTAGTAGGAACGGGTAGCATTTATTAAGTGAATGGCACAGACAAGGCACTCTTCTAAGAAATTTACATTTATTGTCACATGTAACCTTTACAATAGCATTGTTAGGTAGATAGTCTGGTACTCATTATACAGGTGAGAAAACTGAGGCACAAAATGTTTAGAGCATTTGCCCAAGCTCACATAAAGAGCAAGTTCAGAGTCTGAGTGGCAGCAGGCACTGAAAGGCAAACAAAATGGTCTTAAGTGTGTGTGTGTGTGTGCACATACATATGGTATAGACACATGCATGTACATATATGCATACAAATATGTGGAGAAGGCATAGAACTCAGAAAAGAAAGCCTGGACCTAGGGCGAGATGGGGGAACCAGTGATAAATATAACAATCCAGGCAAGAGACAATGGCAGTTAGAACAAATGCAGCAGAGGTAAAATGATGAGATTCATGTGACAAATTTGATAATGCAGAATGAGAAAGAGAAGCATTGAGGACCACTGTGGGATGAGGAACTTGAGTGGATGGTGCCGTAAACCCAATAGGGTAGGAGCATTTAAACAGTGTTCACAGCCATTAATCTGAAAGGGAGCCAGCATCTCTGAATGACTGCAAGTTTCCAGGGTAAAGAATTCTGCAAAGCAAACTAGGAGCACTTTTCCACAGACCAAAAGGCTATGCAACCCCACCTGGTTAAGCACTAATAATCTACCTTTGCAGCTCTGGCACTTTGTGATCTTATTCTAGCAGGCAAGAAAGGAGCCCATTGCTGATGGACAGGGATCCAGGGTATGGGTTAAGGATAATATGTCCAGGATCATGTCTTTTTGCATAGACACATATGCCCACACTTACACACTACACTGGAACAAAAGTCAGCAGAATATAGTGAGTAAGTGCATTGTTTTCCCCAGTGACTGCAGTTCCTTCCATATTAATCTTCAGTCAGTGTTAAAGAAACACATTGAGAAAGCCATTTTATTTTCTTTAGAAAAATTTCTTAATGCCACTTATCAGCAGAATATTATGCAATCATTAAAAATAATGCTTCTGAGAAAAACAGGTGATTACTTAAATACTTCTTACATTAAATAAATTTGAAGTATACAACATCGTATGCAGACTCTATAAAATACTTAACCAATACTCCTCAAAACTGTCAAGATCACCAAAAACAAGGAAAGTCTGAGAACCTGTCATAGGTGAGAGAAGCCTAAGGAGATATGAATGTACTATGGTGTCTTGAATGGATTCTGCATCAGAAAAAGGCACCCAGTAAAAAAGCATTCACTTGGGGAAGTCGGAATGGCTCAGTGGGTTAAGTGCTCACCTTGCAGCCTGGGGACCCAGGATCGAATCCCAGCCCTGGCCCATGAAGACCCATATGCTGAACTGGGGTGTGCTTCCCACGCAGGAGACCCCAAGTTTGGTTCTTACATGCCCCCTATTCGGCCCCCAGCTCACGGGGGACATGCCACCCATGCAGAAACCCCCCAAAATGGTTCCCACCCTGCACAGCCCCCACCCACCTGTGTACAATAAAACTATGTCTAAAAACTAATGATGTACAACTATGGAAACTGCTCTGGGCCCTGCCCCATCTCTCTCTGTCTCTGTTTCTCTCTGTCTCTGTCCAAAACAATAAAATAATTTTTTTAAAGCCATGTACTTACTTCAGTGCAAACTTCTCAGTGTTTGAAAGTTACGAATTCTCACACAATGGTTACTTAAAATTATATATATTTGATGTATCACATGTCAAAGTCTTCCACAAAAAAAGAAAGAAAGAGAAAGAAAGAAAGAAAGAAAGAAAGAAAGAAAGAAAGAAAGAAAGAAAGAAAGAAAGAAAGAAAGAAAGAAAGAAAGAAAGAAAGAAAGAAAACCTGGAGGTCTGTTGAAAAGATGCTTCTATTTTGTTATTTTTAAGTGTGGAAATGGGCCTCCAGTGCTGAGCTATCCCAGAGGCAGACAAAGCCCAGGCCTGGGACATGAGCAAAGCAGGGCACAAATCCATTTCTTTGAAAGAAGATGCCGTTAGATATTTCTCAAACTTATAAAGGTTAGGTGCTATTTAGATTCGGAATTACTTTGAACCCTATGGACTTGCCAATATGTGACTGCTTCTGACTTGAAAAAGCAAAATGTAACTCATGTGGTTCATCATCCTGCAGCTGAGGAACAGGCAGCCGATCTTTCGTCCCCATTCCGTCTCCCCGTCTCAGCTGCCAGCCAGGCTCTGCACTGGAGTGGTCAGCATTGTAGAACATCCCCACGCTGTCTGTTCCCACCCCTGTCTCTCCCCTCACCTATGCCACCTCCTAGGACAAAATAAGCAGCTAACTCTGCCAACGCCTGGGGACCAACAGGAGCTGGTTGACACTTTCAGACTCATCAAGAACCTGAGCAAAGACCGAGCAGGTTCTGTGGAAAGAAGCTAAGGAAATGGAGACACTCCATCCTTAGAGATTCTCTAGACCTGGTCTTTGTTGAGGGACCAGGGCCTATGGGCTGGCAGGACGGGTCCTGAGGGTAGAGGTACCAGCAGAGGGTGCGGGACCCACTCACTGGGCGTGGGGGCTGGGAAGGTGTTTGGCTTGTTGCACAGGACACACACGCCCGCAGCTGACCTGCCTTGCCCAGTCCTGGTCATAAGGCAGTGTTTCATCCCAGCTTCCGCCCTCTCTCCTCCCCTCCTTCCAACCCCCACCCCCAACACACATACTTTTTTTCTCTCTCTTTTTTTTTTCCTGGAGTAGCTGCCCAGAGCATAGGGTGAAAAGTCGCTGGGAGGACAAGTTGACAGATAGCAGTGGGGTCGCTGGGTCACCGGAAGGCGTCGTGATCTGGGCTCAGACCGAGCGATTTCCTCGGTGATTTCAGCCCTTCATCTGTTCACACATCATGCCACCTGGACATGATGCAGAGATGTGGAGGGCGAACCAACCTGTCCCCTTGCCCTGAAAGCTCTCTTGGAAAAAAAAAAAAAGAGAGAGAGAAAGAGGGAGAGAGGTCAGAGTTAACTCCCGGCTTCCATCTGCCCAGAGAGCCCAGCAGTGGGCAGACCTCCTAGTTAATAAACTGCAGGCTTTGCACAGCAAGGGCCTCGTCGTTATGGAGACTGTAAATAATACAAGAAGCTCCCCTTTATTGTCTGAGACACATATAAGTGGCAGCTCTACCCTTTTTCGTTGACCCTCTGTCCAGGCTTTGATTTACTTCCAAATCTTCCATTGTAGATTCTTGGAAAACGTATCTTTCGGCGCTGGGCGGGGGGTGGGGTGCAGGCAGCGGGAGAAGGATTCGGAGAAAGAGATGCCGTGAAGGGGACTATTAATATCTTCCCTGTGACTGTGGCCAAACCGTCTGCTTTTCTTACTTCTCCATAAGGTTCTGAGCTATTTCTGACCAAGGGTGTTAAAGCTTAGAATGAATGGATTTCAGCAAAGTAGAGGCCCACGTTGCAGGGAAATGCTGCTTCTCGGCTTGCTGGATATATGGCTCCGGTCACGCTTGTACAGCTGGGGAGTGGGGGGCAGGAAGATGCTCCTTCAGGTTTCCTCCCTCTGGACCAGTGGAGGAAGGAGAGAAAGGCTCAGTACCCACTCTGTGCTCTCGGAGTGCTGGCTGGCCCTCTGTGAGCACTTCCCACACTATCAGTTATGGGCTGAATGTCAGCACGAGACTATCTACTCCTCAGGGCACGGACTTCACCCTGCACATTGCTCAAATACAGTGGGGTGCTTTAACATGCTTGTTTGTTTACCAGATATGGCCTGAGCACCTCAAATCGCTAGCCGGTGAGGGAGCATATATCTAAAAGGTATGAGGCGACATCTCATCTCATTGTGGTTTTGATTTGTGTTTCCCTGATGACTAGTGATGGTAAGCAACTTCTCATGTACCTGTTGGCTATCTGTATGTCTTCTTAGGAAAAAGATCTGTTCAGGTCTTCTGCCCGGTATTTAATCAGATTTTTTTTTTTTTGCTATTGGGTCGCATGAGTTTCTTCTTTATTTTGGATATTAACCCTTATCATATAGATGGTTTGGAATATTTTTTCCTATTCTGTAGATTGCATTTTTATGTTGCTCATGTTTCTTTTACTGTGCTGGAGGTTCCTCAAAAATTTTAAATAGAACAACTGTAGGATCCAGGAAAAGACAAACACTGCATGATCTCATTTAGACGTAGAATGTAAAATCTAAAAAAAAAAAAAAAAAAAAAGTCAAACTCATAGAAACAGTGAGGAGAATGGCAGTTATGCGGCCGTGGGGGTGAGAGGAATGGGGGATGTTACAGGGGACAAACTTTCAGTTATAAAATGAATAAGTTTTGGGGATTCAGTATTCAGCATGATGACTGTAGTTAACAGTAGTACTCTGTTACACACTGGAAAGTTACTAAGACTGTAGATCTTAAATGTGCTCACCACCACCACCACAACAAAAAAGATAATTATGTAAATAATTATCTTTAGTTAACAGAGGTGTTAACTAACCCCACTGTATTAATTATTTTGCAATATACACATGTATTGAATCATCACATTTTATACCCTAAAGTTACAAAATGTGGCATATTAATTATATATCCAAAAAACAAACAAACAGAAAAATCTGAAAAGTAAAACATCATGCAGTCTAAACAAAACTTATTTATGAGCCTAATTTGGTTTGTAGTTCACCAGTTTATAATCCCTAATCTCACACTTAAATCTTACTAGAGAACTAACTGAACTAAAAACAAGTAGCTGTGCAGTGTCTGGAGCCCGTGGAAGGCCAGTCTGAGCTATTGTCTGGCCTTGGACCTCTCGGCAGAAGCCTGCTCTTCCACTCCAGGTTGCTTTCTCTGCCGACTTCTGCAAAGTTGCATTACTTTCTAATGGTTTCTTATTTCCCAGCCCTTGTGCTGGAGATTTGTATTATGGTTCAGGGGACAGACGACTAGGATTTTGAGTCAAGAGATATGCGTCCCATCCTGGTTCTCTTCCATCACCGCGGATCAACCTGGACCAACTTCCTAACTTTTGAGAGTTTATTCTTTAGTGTATGCTAAGGTTGTTCACCTAATTCATTTGGTTTAAAGTTTTAATGGCATTCAAATTTTAAAAAAAGTGTTCTTCAAATACTTCTGCAGTGAGTCCACTTTAGAATACTGTTTTTGTTTTGTTTTGTTCTGTTTTGTTTTTGCTCTTTTTAAGATCAGACTCACCACCTACATTTATGAAACTGATATTTACTGTCATTGAGACCTTTCTCACATAAATGCCCTTCATCATGCAACAAGTATCATTGAAAAATCATATTCTTATCATTTAAAGTAGCTCCCACTAGAATCATTTCAGAAACAATAACAATATGACACTTGTTTAAGGGGCATTGACCAAGACAGAATTGGAATTAAAAACTAGCTCTGTCATTTAAAATTTTTGTGACATTGGATATCCACTAAGACTTTTTCCCCCAATCTGCAACGTGTAAAAATAACAAGTACTTTGTCAGCCAGGATTAAATGAAAGTGCATGCAATGCACTGGGCACATAGTAAATGATAAAGTAATAGCAATTTATATTTTATATACAGGTATGTCCCTGTATATAAATTCTTCCTTTCTTTCCTACCAAAGTTCTATATGACCAAACACAGGTTTACTCTAGAGAGTATAACTTTTTTGTTCATAGAAAAGTTTCATAAACTTTTTTTTCTAGCTGAAAGAGTTTAGAAAACTGAAAAGTATGGCACAAAGTGAATGAGGTAGCATTCGGTTGCTTAATAGCATTTGGTCTGACTGTAATACATTTCCTCAAAGTTTCCCAGGAGGGTTGCTCCCCAGATGGCCTGTTAACTAAAACAATGTATTAGAGAAGAATAAAGAATGTGTAGTTCATAGAGGTTTCAAGTCACTATGTGCTTTTGATTTTCAAAGGTATTTATGTTCCAAATGAGTGACAAATGAGAAAAACTCATACCATACCCTTCTACCTTCTCCACAAAGGGAAATTTTTGAGTGACAGTTTTGTGTTCATAATCTAACCTTTAGGATTTCTTCTTTGAGCATGTGGGCACTTGGTCACATTGATTGGTTTGATTGGAGAATCATGGGCTTGGCCAAGTGAGTGGTTGGGGGTTGGAGCAGGATCCAGGAAGGAAGGGATGTTGGGTGGAAAAGAGAGTACAGAGGTTCTTCCTACATCATTAGCCTTTTGCCCCAGTCCCTGAGGCATCCTGGAACCCTTCGTCTTATGAAGGAAGCAGCATGTTTGGCCTCATAACTTTTGGCCCACTCACTTGGGGCTAATTTCTTTGTGTCTTTGAATTTCAAAGTCAGCTCTGTGCTCAAGATTTGCTCCCTGATTGGGCTTAGAATCAAAATGATAAATACCAGTTTTGACAATGTTGATAGGAAATACAACATACCATAATCTCAAGCACTAGAAAAACTCCTGGTAGATGAATCCTTGGATGTAGGATCAGATAAATCTATAACTTGAACACTTTCTAGCTCAGTTCCCATATTTGATATAAATAAATAGATAAATAGATAAATAATAAGACCTAGAGAAGTTGAATTGATTACATAAAGGAACAGTTGGCAAACAGACCCATGGACCATATCTGCCCTCCCACCTCTTTTTGTAAATGAAATTTTACTGGACAAAGCCATACTTATCCATGTACGAGATCTGAAATTAAGTTCACAAACTTACCACCATGCACTTATATTTGCAGCACTATAAAAACAACTTGGTAAGGTTTCATAACCGTGGTGCATCAGTATCTCATAGTTCTGTTCCTATCAATGTGTGCTGGTATCTTGCTGAGTAGCGTTCATTATTGTTGTTGTGTGTTTTTGTGTGCTGTCATGAGAACGTTGGAGCTTGAATTAGAGCAATGAACAAACATTAACTTTCTTATTAAACTTGACAAGAATGGAAGTGAAATCAGGGACATGTTAGTCCAAGTTTATGGAGATAATGCATTGAAGAAAACAACAGTGTACAAATGGATTAAATGAGAGAAAGCATCATTAATGCAGAGAGGTCAAGGTATCCAGGAATAAGGATAACTGACAAAAAACATTGCAAAAAGTAGTCAGATTCCATGTCAAAATCATCAGATGACTGTGAGAAGCATAGCTGACCAAGTAAACACTGATAGAGAAACAGTTAGGAAAATCTTAACTGAAAATCTTGTCATGAGAAAGGTGTGTGCAGAAATGGTCCCGAAGGAGCTCACTGATGAACAAGAGTCGAAGTTTGCCAAGACCTTTTGGAGAGAAAAGACTATGTTTTAGGCCGTGTTATCTCTGGTGATGAAACATAGGTGTACCAATATAACCCTGAAACAAAGTGTCAAAGTACACAATGGAAGTCAGGCAGTGCTCCATGACCAAAAAAATTCCATTCAGTCCAATTCAAGAGTTAAAATGATGTTGCTAAACATTTTTGATATCAGAAGGATTGTTCATGATGAATTTGTACCAACTGGACAAACAGTTAACCAAGTTGACTATTTGGAAGTACTGAAAAGTCTACGTGAAAAAGACAAAAACTACCACAACTTTTCAGCAACAACTCATGGCTCTTGCATCATGACACTGTACCAGCTCACACGGCACTGTCTGTGAGGGAGTTTTTAGCCAGTAAACAAATAATTGTATTGTAACACCCTCTCTACACACCTGATCTGGCCCCCAGGGACTTTTTTCTTTTCCCAAAGATAAAGGAACTATTGAAAGGAATAAATTTGATGACATTCAGAACATCAAGATCAATACGACAACAGCTCTGATGGCCATTCCAGAAAAAGAGTGCCAAAATTACTTTGAAGGGTGGACTGCACTGGCATTGGGGACTGTAGTGAAATTCAGCAATGAGGTATGTTGCAGTTTTTCTAGGATGAGTTCGCGAATGTAATTGTCAGACCTCATACATAATGTTTCTTGTGCTTTCATCCTGTAGTAGTAAGTGGAGGATCATATGACCCTCAAAGCCTAAAATGTTAACTTGTTGTCCTTAATAGAAGTTTGCTAACCACTGGTCTAAAACAACACAGCACATTGACAGCAAAGCTAGGGCCAGCATTAAGGTGTTCTAAATCTTGATCCAGTTGTTTATCTCTTGCATCACATAAGAAAAGACAGAAATATTGTGAGGATAAAAAAATGCATAAAAACACTGAGGGCCCTTCAAATAAGAGAAGTGACTGAACCTGAGATATTTCTTTTCTTTTTGTTGCTACCATAACCAAATAGCTGGAGACTTTTCTAAATCTACCAGTCTTTGGAGATGAACTGTTAGTTCATGGAAGTCCTCCACAGCCTCTATATCTACTTATCCCAGAAACATGTCGATCTGCTCATCAGACATTCATACACCTTCTGTGTCTTTAAAAAAAAATCTGTTTAAGGATCATTCTGCATCCTAATCAAGATTTCATGAAGATTAAGCAGCAAGGGCATTTAAAGAACAAATCACACCCCAGGAACTTTGGAGCCTTTTACAATGTAATTCCAAATTAGCAGATGAAAGAAAGGCAAGGGGTCTTATGTCTCTCTACTTTTTAGTAAAACACTTGTGACAGGATCTCTCAGGAAGTGTTAGTGGCAGAGCTATTTTATATCAGCCTTTGCCAGTTTAATGGGCTTGACTGCTTCCATGTGGACCAAAGAAGGAGTGATGATAAATGGCCATGCAGGGACTTTGGCATAGGTGTGGTATTTTTGAGGTTATTAAGTACTATCATAATTGACCTTGAATAGGATGCACTAAGGCCATTATCATCAAATATGTGGATGATACTCAGATATATAATAAAATCTCAAGGTCAAGCAAATTTTAAAAAAGAATTAAATTAAAGTAGATATATATTCATAAGCATAGCCAATGAAAACGCATAGAAATAGATAAATAAGCCAAAGGCTTATCACTGAAACAGCTCTTTCAAATTTTAAAGACTCAGAAATAGCTGAATATTCAATATACTGCATTGAAAATTAGACTTACTACTACTAGATATGAAAGTTTAGGTGCAGTTCATCCCTAGATGGACAGAAAGTGTTTGAAGATATTTAGCTGGGAAGATAGTCACTGACATCGCCAAAAATTCATACCAGGACAATGAGCTCAGGTCCACACTCACTGCCATAGAAGGTTATAAAACTTTTTTCTTTCAATGCTAGAATTCTCTTACCCTAAGAGTTCAAACCTCATATTCCACTTTCCCCAAGATTTGTTCATGAATTTTCTATAAGAGACAGCTTCAATAAGCATCAGCCATATGATGCAGGTTCTAATACCTCTAACCCCACATTTAACCATCAAAGACAAGGTTCCTTGACCTCACCATTGTGGACATTTTGAGCCAAATAATTCTCTGTTGTGTGGAGGGCAGTTCCTGCATATTGTAGAATGTTTAGCAGCACCTCCAGCCTCTGCCCGCTAGACTCCAGTAGCAAAAGGTTTTCCATTCCCTCCAGTTGTGACAAGTAAAAACATCTCCAGACTTTGCAGAATGTTCTCTGGGGGACAAAACTGTCCCTAGTGGACACCACTGACCTAAGACAAGCAGGTCCAATGGGTTGCACTTCCTTGCTGGAATGAAATGCCACCCTGAGTACCAGGCCCTCTGACCACTGCTCATCAAAGTAGCTTACAGATAACAGCATGTGTCTACGATATAAACCCCCATCCATACAATTCAAGGAGACAATGTTTATTTGTGCAGTTGCATATCCAGCTGCCTGTTGGTCTTCACTTGATATTTCACTCCAAGTATAGTGGTTTGGCATAAATAAAGCCCAGTCAGCTAAAGGCTGAATGATATGGTGATTATCCAAGTCCTAAACTACTGTGATTTTTTTCAAGTATACTCCATGCAAACCACTCTTAGCTTGAAAGGGGAGGAGAAAACCCCACCCCAATGCCCTTACTTAAGTAGGCCCATTAAAAATGAGCTGAGAGGGAAATATGCCTTTATTAACAGATGTCATTACATCAGGAACAATGAATCATAAAGTTTCTTTTTGGCATTACAATGGGATATGACCTTTTAAACTTTAATCATTCACCTCGTATTCTGAATAACCAGGTGTGCAGGCTGCTTGCTGATGACATTAACACATGGCAGCTGGGGAACTGCTGGCATTCGTTCCCACCAAGCTTCTGCTAGCAGAGCTCAGTACACATAGCCAGAGTGGGGGCAACGGCAGGCTCTTCCGCAGAGGGAAGGGTGGAGTGGCCTCTCCCTGACCACCGGGGTCCCAGAGCGATGGGGAAAGAACCCTCATGTCTTCTGTGTTGTTGTACCCTCTGAACGCCAAGACTAGCCAAGAGGGTCTAGCTAGCACATAGTGGGAACTCCTATCGGTTTACTGCACAAATCTCAAAGTCCAAGATATTGCAGTAATCTGTTACATTTGGGCAGGGCTTCCAGTTTACAAAGGGCATGATTCAGTCTTCACAGGGACCCGGTGAAGAAAGCCCAAGGTCATACTGGTAGTCATGGTAGAACAAGCCTACACGTTTGTGGTCATTCTTGTCACAGTGAACACAGACAATATTATGCTATAGTAATGGCCTGGTGTTCATCCCAACACTTCTGAGTGGTTACTGTGTACTCTTTTACAAGGAAAAGTGGAATTTGACATTGCTGGGATCTCACAGACTGTCACCTCCAAAAATTGATAGAAGGGAAGCTGGGAGGGCTCAGCGGGTCAAGCACTCACATTGCAGACCTGGGGATCAAGGATTGAATCCTGGCCCTGGCCTGTACAGACCCATATGCTGAACTGGATGTGCGTCCCACGCGGGAGCTCCCCAGTTCAGTTCTTGCCCACTGGTTTAGCCCCTAGCTCAAGGGGCATGCCTCACATGCAGACGCTCTGAGCCCAGTTCCTATCCTGCATGGCCCCTGAAGGGCAGGAGCTGATGATGTAGAACTATGAAGACTGCTCTGGATCCTCCCCCTTCTCTCTGTCTCTCTCTGTCTCTCTTGTCTATGTCAAAAACAATAAAATCTTTAAGAAAAAAAATGTTTAAAAAATTGATTGAGGCCCCAATTAACGTCTACATACGTTTCTCTCTGAGTCTTCTTTCTAGTTGTTAGGAAGGAGAGTAAAGGACAATTTGTCACTTGCCCCTCAATAACTTCATCCTGTAACCTGGTACCAAAAATATCCTCAGGCCATTTATGAGAAGTTCTACACGATAATGTTATATCAGTGATAATCTAACTAGTATGTATTCTTTTATTGTAGTTCTGCCTCTGGTCTTCTTATTGATATTTTAAATGGCACAGAAAAATATATAAAGAGATTCAAAAAGAATTCTTGTAAATTTTATATAATAGATCTGACATAGGTTAATTAAAAAAAAATAGAAATATTTTAAATAAATCACTAATATTTTGAGTTGTGGCCATCTATGAAAACCATCATAGTTTTTCCAAAAATATCCCATAAATTTTTCTTCGGGGACACTATAGAAGTTTGGGGTCAGTTGTTATTTTGTCCTGGGATACCATACAAGTTCTCTTAATTAAGGCCACTAATTCATCCTGTAAAAAGTGCTACAAACCTCATTGCTGAATATCACTAAGGTCACCTTCAAAGTACCTTCCTTGGGAAGCTGTGCACCAATGCCAGTGCCTAGTCCACCCTTCAAAGCAATTTTGTAACTCTTTTTCTGGAATGGCCACCAGAGCCATTGGTGTTATTACCTTTGATGTCCCAAATGCCAACAAAATGTATTCCTTTCAATATTTCTTTTATCTTCAAGTAAAGAAGAACACCATTGGGGGCCATCAGGTGAGTAGGGAGGGTGTTCCAATACAGTTATTTGTTTCTTGGCTAAAAACTCCCTCACAGACAACGCAGTGTGTGCTGGTGTGTTGTTGTGATGCAAAAACCATGAGTTATGGGCAAAATGTTCAAGTCGTTTGTGTCTAAGTTTTTCACACGGCCTTTTAACACTTCCAAATAGTCAGCTTGGTTAACTGTTTGTCCAGTTGATACAAATTCATAATAAACAATCTCTCTGATATCAGAAATGGTTAGCAATGTCATTTTGACTCTTGATTTGGACTGACAGAAAGTTTTTGGTCATGGAGAATTGGTTGACTTCCATTGTGCACTTTGATGCTTTGTTTCAGGGTTGTATTGATATATCCAAGTTTCATCACTGGTAATAACATGGCGCAAAACATTGTCTTGCCTCTCCAAAAGGTCTTGGCAAATTTTGACATTGCTTTGCTTTTTATCATCATTGAGCTCCTTTGGAAACATTTCTGCACACACCTTTCTCATGCCAAGATTTTCAGTTAAGATTTTCCTAACGATTTCTCTATCAATATTGAGTTGGTCTGCTATGCTTCTCACAGCCAGCTAATGAATTTGACACACAATGTGATGAATTTTTGCATTGTTTTTGTCAGTTCAGCTCATTACTGGCAGCTCTGCCCTCTCTTCATCAGTGACGCTTTCCTCCCCTCAGAAAAATGTGTAATCCCTTTGTGCACTGCTGTTTTCTTCATAGCATTATCCCCATCAACTTGGACTACCGTAATTTCCGGCGTATAAGACGACTTTTGAAACGAAAAAAAGTCAACCAAAAATTGGGGGTCGTCTTATACACCGAGTATATCCCGAAAAACATCTCAATATGCTGCTAAACGAATTTTCCAACTCGATCCCGAAAATCGTCTGGATATGCCACTAAACGAATTTGCCAACTCGATCCCGCACCAATCACTGCAAGGCTGCTCGGACCGCCTCTCTAACTCAGCCAATCCAAGCAGGCTTTTTATGCATGCAAATTATACATGTTCTGTACCCGAAGCTACACTGTGTTCTAATAAAAAGCCTGCTCAGATTGGCCAGAGTCAGAGAGGCAGTCTATTATAACCTTGGAACCTTTGCTTGTTGTG
>PVKE010012019.1:10564-39216 GCA_004027555.1 Craseonycteris thonglongyai | reverse complement strand
CCCTGGGAATTGGTTCTAAAAAAGTTCTTCCACAGGATCAAGCAAAAATACATGTTTCTCCCCATTTGCTCTTCATTATTTTTTTGTTTCCAAAAGGCTCATTTGGTGATCCATCAAAACAAGAATTGGCTCTGAACCAAACCAAAAAAAAAAAAAGAAAATCCAAAGAGTGTCCTATGGCGCTCTGTGAATATCAGGGTCGGCTTCCACGTGAAAGTTGTCAAACTGTGCAAATTCAAAGAAGTGCGTTCCAATCGCAGCCCAGCCATTCTTTGGGAAATTCGCACGGGCGCTGGTCCAGAGAGGCTTGCCATTCAACGTGCCAGAGCAGAAGCGACCCTGGGGTAGACAGAAAAGCATCCCGTGGAGACATATGAAAAGGATTCTCTAAATCTGTTTCTCAGTAATGCATGGCCCATGTATTTAGAGGCGCAAATGCACTTCTCACTTAAGACTTACCACAGCAAAACACAATTTGGAGCAAAAGTTTGAAATACTGGAAATTCTTATCTACCTATGTAAATAGTTTCGAAGTCACAAGGAATACCTCAATATTTCCTTGTACTCCACCAAAATGTTATAAAACTGACAGAAATGTAAAATTTTTCATAATGTTATTACAAAATTTTAGACAAGAGCCCAGAAAAACAAAAAAAAAATTGTAATTTACAAATTGTGGCTAACAGCCACCAACTCTTCAGACATGACTGCTGGAACCAGAGTCTATCCATTCAAGTCTTTTCTGTCCCCCAGGGACAGAATATCACTTCAAAGTCATATGAAGATCCCACCCTTACATTAGAAAAACAGTAACCCTCAGTGATTGAGTGGGAGAGGGAGGAATGTAAGAAGTGTAAACTATTTGCTATCCAGCCCTTTACAGAAATGTTGGCCAACCTCTGTTCTTGAAGAAGACAGGCTCTAAGAAAGAAGAAACCTCGCCAGCCTCATTCATTGCTACTTGTATATCCCTAGCACTGAGAAAAGTACACACAGCAAATGCTTCATAAAAACGTGTTGAATGAAAGAATAAAATATATTTAATCTTAAGGCAACCTTACAGAAGTTATCTCCATTTTACAGATTAAAACAAAAAACAAAAACAGAAGTTCAAAAATAATGAAATAAGTCGTTTGGAAGTCTCAATATGTGTCAGCAAGGAAATAGGAATGCTGGTCTGTATGGTTCCAAACACACCTATGCCTAAGAATATTAACTTGATTCATCAAACACAAATTTAGATATACTACACTAGCAGAGATAATTCTGACAAAGAAATAATAATATTGTAATAACTGTGAATAGTGCCAGATGGGTACTAGACTAATCATTCCATAAATTATATAAATGTCTGTACAAGTGAAACTAATATAAAATATTGAATGTCAATTGTAATTGAAAAAAGTGTTTTTAAAAAAAGAATGAGGAACTTGCCCCACCAGACAGCCACGCACTCACTCAACGAGCATTCACTAGGCTGTTGCTCGGACAGTGTGTGTGCCAGGCCCATCCCCGGTGGCGAAAGAGACCTGTCATTAAGGAGCCGTGTTCTAGTGAAGGGCGCAGTCTAACACATGAGTGATCAGCAATACGTACGATGACAGGAGGTAATAAGCACTTTGGAGAAAAAATAAGTCAGGCAGTAAGCCATGTAATCAATGATTTTAGAAAACTGGGATGCCGGGATAGCTCAGCAGGTTGAGAGCTTGCCTGGCAACCACAGGGATCGAATCCCAGCCCCAACCCATGCAAACCCATATGCTTAACTGTGGTACAACCAGTAACTGCCCTGCATGGTCCTACATCCATCTGTGTGGAACGAAACTATGTCACAAGCAATGGTGTGCAATTATGGAGACTGCTTTGGGCCCTCTCTTTCTCTCTCTGTCTCTTTCTGTCTCTCTCTCTCTCTCTCTCTGTGTGTGTGTGTGTGTGTAGCTGTGTACCATCTCTCACCTTCTTTCAAGCAATAAAATAAATCTTTAAAAAATTATTTAGAAAGTTAAAACCATTCAAAGTATGATATTGAATAACAATAGACCAACAGCAATACAAAGAACACAGAAGTGTACAGAAACAAGCCTAGGCACTTGTGATGGTTTGTTCTAATACATCAAGAAAACAGCTTTCAAATCATGGGCAAAAGGACAGTCTTATAAATGGTGACAGCTATTCATTTGTTTTAGAAAAATTATATTGGGCTCTCCCCTCACAATTCACAAATAAATTCTAGATGGATTAAAGACTTAAACATAAATTTAAAAAAAGATCCTAAACTTTGTTTAGTTTGTGGGGGGAATGTTCCTAACCTAAAGAAAGGAGAAGACCTTCTTAAATAATACATAAAACATAAAAGCAATGAAAAAAAAAAAAAGTGAAATATCTGACAATACCAAAATTTAAAATTTGTATTCATGACACATACCTTCAGCAAAATTAAAATGCGTATCATTAGAGAATAGAAGAAAATATCTGTGACATATGACAATGGGTCATTACCCAGAATATATAATAAATTAATACAGATTCATCAAAAAAGACAATACACTAGGAAAATGAGGTCAGAATGTCAATGGGTAACTTCAGAGAAGAGAAAATACAAATGGCCAATAAATATACCGTATGTAAACTCCCTAATTATTAAAGAAATATAAATCATGTCTATTAGTTTGAAAAAATATTTATCTCTAAAACTCAATAATATCACATACTATAACTGCTGATAGTTTGGCTAGGAAACTTTAAAATGCCATCGTACTTCTCAACATCTGCCTAAACAAGTAACAGAGTATGTGCTCCCCAAGAGGCACACAAAAGATCCCTTCTCTGTCTGCAAGTAAAGGCAGCCCTACTGTCCCCGCTCACAGTAAAAGGGAAGCACTGGACCAAGTTACACCCATCAAGCGTGACACAGTTAAATAATCTACACTACACCCCAACCAGATAGTGAGTACATACTGATACTGCCTGAAAAATTAGTATTGTCATTTTTGTTGGTTGGGTAGAGAAGTCTAAAAACTATCTGAATTCTGTTTTAATCTCTATTGTAACTAGAACAAAGTTCTGACAGGAATGTCTTGGCAGAGAGTGTAAGAGAAGAAATGCTCTACATAACATCCTTTGGAAGCATGCCATCAATAACTCAGGATCAACCAGTGATTCTGACAAATATTTTTAGATGTCCATGGTACTAAAATTAATCCAGTGTCTCCTCGGACACACATCTTCCTGGAAACCAACTTCTAAAATACTGTACTTACAGTAGAAAACCAAATCATTTTCAACCATCAAAAATAAATTTATGTGACTTTGCTGTGCCTATAAGCTCCGATTATAATCTTGGTTCAAACAAACTTGAAAAAAATAGTTCAGTTATTGACTTTATCTACCAATTACTCCTGCATTTAAAAAGCAAAACTTTAAAAAACACGGGGGTGATAGTGACATGCTGATGGTTCTCATGTGGGTTTACCTTGACACACACTATCATCCTAAGGAGTGGTGGTTTGCTGCCTCATGGTAGATTCTCTGCCTATTTCCATTTCTCATCACACTTCCCCTGTCCCATTTGTTAACAGAAAATGCTAGAAATTCACAGAAAAGAACATTTTTACCTGTGGGCATTCTTATCAGCAATACTTACCTTAATAGTTAAAGTGAGCGTATACCATTCTTGTGCTTTCACTTCAACTCGTCCGAAAGCATACACAATCCACCCAGCTGTAGCACAAAAAGATCATCTTAACTGATATATTTCTAAAATCTAAATCACAGAGTCCTAGAACTCAGTGGAAGTTCTCAGGTAGCATTTGTATGTAGTAAAGTCAACCTTAATTAAGATCTACATTTTCAGATCTACAACTGATTTAAAACAAAACATCCTTCATTCAGGCATGCATTTAACAAGCATGTGTGAGATCATACTGTCAGCCATATACTATGTGTGAGCTCACAAGAGAACCAGTGAAATAAACTTACAGATTAAGTAAGTTGTTTTTTCCCACTGAAGATGCATGTTCTTATTGAAATTCAAAAAAATAAAATAAAAAATAAAAAAATTTGTAACCAGACAGAAAGAATAGACAAGAATGTTATAATCTGACTATATAATATTCTCTCATTCTTGGTAGATCACTAAACTATAACAAAGGATTGTTCTCTATGCTAATTTTAAAGTTGTCCAGTTAAACCATTATTTGGTATCTTTTCAACAGGTTAACCTCTTAACTATTTAGAGTTTCTTCTCAGAAACATTCATATATTATACAGGAAACATTCATAGTTTATTTGGGAAACATTCATAGTTTATATAGGATGTACAAATTTGAGACAATTAAAAAAACTCACAACACTATCCTAGCTGCATTGTGGTGATTATGTTGTTCAGTCAGCTGTCCACTACATACAACTGGATTTTAATAGTGTTATTTACAGAGGGGCCAAAATATATGTATAGTGCATTAGCATTTACAGTTCCAGGTTATACTTATACTTGATTGGACTGAATATGGAGGATAAGAAGGAGTATCAAAGATGACCATAGCATTTCTAGCTGGTATAACAGGTTGCATAGTAATAACATTTACAGAGAATTAGAGAGAAAAGATAATGAGTTAATGTTTGGATTTATTATATTTGAGTGCCTGAGAGAAACCCAAATATGTTGAATGGGCAGTTTAAAACACAGAGCAGGGAAGCCGGGATGGCTTAGCGGGTTTAAGCGCTCACTTTGCAGCCCCAGGGACCAAGGATCGGATCCCGGTCCTGGCCCGTGTGAACCCATATGCTGAACTGGGGTGTACTTCCCATGCGAGAGGCCCCCAGTTCGGTTCTCGCTCCCTGATTCAGCCCCTGGCTCAAGGGGGTGTGCCTCCCATGTGGGAGGCCTCCAGCCCAGTTCCTGCCCTGTGTGGCCCCCACCCACCTGTGTGGAACAAAACCATATCGAAAGCTGATGAAGTTCAACTATGGAGACTGCTCTGGGCCCTCCCCTCTCTCTCTGTCTCTCTCTATCTCTGTCAAAAACAATAAAATAAATCTTTAAAACAAAATACAGAGCATTGGCGCTGAAGACACAGATTTAAATTCCCAGTTTCAGTTCTTCCACTAACTCATTTTTAGATGTTGGGCAAATCAATTAACTTCTCTGGCTCCCTGTTTTGGATTAGAAAGTGCATGAGGTATCTTCTAGATCAGTCGCACTATAAATTTATGTCATTTCTACTCTAATGTACTTACTATTCATTCCCTCTTTGATTATTTTATCTATGGGACCCTTTTCGCCTTAGGAAGAAGTAATGAGCAGCAAACTATAGGAGAGAAAATTTTTTATTAATGCAAGACGAAAGTCAAGAGACGGAGACTCACGAAGAGTCACCACCAATAAGGTCTAGTTTCAGCAGAGCAGTGTGTGTAACAAACCAAAGGGAAGTGGATGGAATTCATCTTAAACATGGTCTAAGCATCTATCTGGATAAAACACTCAAGGGCCATAAGACAAGGGCCATTAAGATGAATGAGAAAGGGGAAGCTGGGATGGCTCAGTGGGTTAGGCGCTCACTTTGCAGCGCCTGGGACCAAGGATTGAATCCCAACCCCGGCCCGTGCGGACCCACATGCTAAATTAGGGAGTGCCCCCAGTTCAGTTCTCTCTCTGTCTCTGTCTCTGTATCTCTGTATCTCTCTCTCTCTCTCTCTCTCTGTCAAAAAATAATAAAAAATTTTTTTTAATTCTTAAAAAAAAAAAATGAGAAAAGTCAAGATGTTTTTAAAGATTTATTTATTTATTTTTACTGATTTTTGACAGAGAGAAACAGAGACAGAAAGAGACAGAGAGAAAGGGGAGGGCCCAGAGCAGTCTCCATAGTCGGCATTAGTTTTCCTTATGTTTCACTCCACAGGTGGGCATGGGACTGCGCTGGCAAGAACTGAACTGGGGGCACACCTCAGTTCAGCATGTGGGTCCGCATAGGCCGGGGCCGGGATTCGATCCTTGGTCCCCAGGGCTTCAAAGCGAGCACTTAACCCACTGAGCCATCCCAGCTTTCCCCCTTTTTTTTTTTTATTAAAAATTTATTTTTTATTAAGATGTTTTTAAATTATTAACTAAATTAGGAAATAGGATCACTCCATTTTAAGCAAATCAATCCACTGCATATTTCCATAAGCACAGTGACAACATTCTTACAGTCTTGTTTTTATTTACGATGTTTCTTGAGCATTCTCTCCCCGTCATGCACATCCTCCTGACAGCCTGGCTCAACTCTCCAATACCCGAGAAAGCTTTGTACCATTTTCTGTTTTACTGAGTTGCCCGTCTCAGCATTAATTAACTTACAATTTTGAACTATTTAGCATTTGCTTACTAATGTTGTTGAATCCTTTCCCAATGAGATGTTCAAGCACCTTGAGTAAAGCTCTTTTCATTACTCCCATAGGTAACAACAAGCAGACGCTCACAGTGACATATTACAGTGACATATTACATTAAAGTCATGTGCCACAGAAGTCACTCACCTAGATCACCTGTAACTCTAAATGTTCCATTTGCAAAAATCCAGAAGAAAACTCCTCTGGCACTTCTAATCCATATGCCACCTTTATTTACTCTTCCAGCAATGAACACACCTCCCTTCTCCGGGGTCTCTATGTAAACATCACACTTGATAGTCATATTGGACCTGCAGAATGAAACTGTGGTTAGTGCTTCCGAGTGCAGCATAAATGTGTCATCATCTCACAGCCACATGTTTCCAAACTTCTAGTTGAGGTGAGAATGTGATTTGCTAAGTCTATGCTTGTAGCATAAATGGGTTTCAAGAATCCTCTTTGATGATGGTTTTCAGTTTTGTTTTGTTTTTATTAATTGTTAAATTTATTGGGGTGACATTGGTTGGCAAAAATTACATAGGTTCCAAGTGTACAATTCTACATGACATCATCTATGTATTACATATGTGCTCACCACCCAGAGTCAGTTCTCCTTCCATCACCATATACTTGATGCCCCCTCCTCCCCCATCTCCCACCCCCCTTACACTCAGGTAACCACTAAACTATTGACTGGGTCCATGAGTTTTTGTTTACTACTTTCAGTTTTATATTCCACCTATAAGTGAAGTCATATGGTTCTTGATTTACATGACTAGCATCAAGTCATTTCATTGCCTTTTTTAATAAGTTACTGAAAAATAATATGTACTGTTTTTAAAGTTTCTTTAAGAATACATTTCTTGTCTCTCTATAATAAAACTACTTCTAATCCTAAGAACATATAAAATTAAAAGAAGCCATTTTTCTCTAGGAATACAAAAAAGGTAAGTGTCCACACAATTTGGAGCAAAAAGGCTTATGACATTTCCATCAGCAACAAGAGGCAGTGAAGGAAAAGCTAGGAGTCTCTTGGAGAACATAAAGGACTTCAGGGCTAATTTTTACATTTAACCCTAATAAGACTTAAAATCTCCAGAAGACCTAAAAGTATTTGTCTGCAAAGACAGAGTCTAGTCTATCTTGACTCTATAGCAGGGGCTTGCAAACTTCAGCGGCACTGAAATCACCTGAGGGCTTGTTAGATTCAGTGGGCTGGCCCCACCCCTCAGAGTCTGAGTCTGTAGGTCTGGTGGGGGTGGGGGTGGTTGTGGATCTGCTATCTAACAGACCCCCAGGCAGTGCTGATGCCATTGGTCTGGGAATCCTGCTTTCAGAACCGCTTTCCCCTACAGAGCATCTCTGTCAATGCAGAGCAGTAAAACCCAGGTTCTGAGGTCACTGATTGACAGGAATTATCAAAGGAAAGGACTGGTTCAGCCAACCAAGAACTATCAGGGCTTTAACAATGATTGATCCTCCGGGCTTCCCTTTATAAAATGCTACCACAGAACTATGGCAACAATACAACCACCTTAAACTATCATGATCCCTGAAAACGACTCACCTTCTACTCAAAAGCTAACTACAAATGAGTAAAAAAAAACATGAACACAGCCAAGCAATAAAGCAAGCAATTTATCTAAAATAAAACTACGAACACCAAGAGCTATATTGGAAATGGGAGAAAATTTGATCTAGGATTATGTGGCTTTTATATTTCTCAGTTTCTTATCAGCAAATCATGAACAGCAGAATTTTACTATGTAAATAAAAATATAAAAAAGAAGCACCTACAGCAGGTGTACAACAAATCCACAGTGAATCCTCAAATCCGAGCTGGGTGCTTTACAGCAAAATCAAATGCTAAATAAATAAAGCCTGGCCTCTCTTGTGTCTTCCCACAGTAGAGGGAGCGTTTCTCTCTGCAGATTATCACCAGCATGAAACCACTAAGGATCAATGTCGTTTCTAATATCCCCACTGCTTTCCTGCTTCATCAGAAGTTTGAAAGCACTACACATACTGTTAGCATCACAAAATTATTCTATTTAGAGTAAGAGAAGATCAAACTTCTTCCTTTGTTTTTTGGGTTTTTTTCTTTTTTTTCACAGAATAAGTGATTCCTGCATCAAACTTGCAGGCAATTTGATAGATAATGAATGAAACAGAATAAAAGTGTAGATTAGTCTTCCATAGTCATAATCTCTCAGTAGTGCTGAGAGAACAAAAACCAGACACTATATTAAGCAAATTTGATCAAATGGAAACAGAGTTCAGACGTGTATGAAAAGGTAATTTTGTGATGGTCTTCAGATCCCAAACAAAGTTTACTAACAAGATGAGGAGTCTTACATAGCTCTGGTACAATCTACTTAAATTACTGTGCTGGTACTTAACTACATCTAAGTTTGAGAGAGGAAGTTCTAGCACAAACACAGTTCTATGACTGGAAGGCGCTGTGCGCACATGGGAAGCTGATTCATTCCTAAAACAGCATGGTAGAGAAAGCTCACTGATTTTCCCCTTCTTGCTCTTAGAAGGAAGACAACGATTAAGACGAGGCTGTGAAGTGTGGTCCAAAGTATATGGGCCACAGCACCAGATGGACCTGGCCTCTTGCCCTGGTTCTGAAACTTACAGGTACGGGGTGTGGGCAAAGCTCACCCAAGGCCTCAGTTTCCCGATCTGTAAGGTGGGGAGGTTGATGCCTCCGCCACAAGGTGCTGCGGGGAGCTCAGACCAATGTTTAGTGTTACTAGTTGTCATTCCCTCCTTTCTCCACAAGAGGGCATCACAGCCAGAGAACGCAAACGGACATGGGATGTGTACGGAGCTCTGAGCAGATGGATGAGATACTGGGAAATAACAGAGTAAGCCACAATTTTAAGGGTCTCGGAAGTCAGGCATGTGAGTAGAGATCTGATCCGGTATCAGGAGAGACTCACTGCACGTTCCTTTGGGGGGGGGGCACACAATGAAAGTGGGGTTTGTGAAAGAAGACAGCTGTCCTGCCTTGACACGCACAACTGCTATGCCCTGGTTCTCTTTCCTTTATTTTCCCCTAATCACTTTATTGATGTATAATTGATATACATAAAGCAGTATATATCTAACGTATACAACTTAATAAGTTTTCTTGGGTTTATTTCTATATTAATAATGAGGGGATCCATTTATTAAACCCTCATTGGGAGGGTTTGGATTACAGGAACTGTAAACTTTGCATTAATTGTTCTCATATAATAGTCACAAGGGATATATATCAAAGGTTAGAGAGATTCGGTGACTTGCTCAAGTCAGTGAAAGTAGTGGATTCCTGGTTCTTTTTCTTTGAGAATACATCGCTCTTTTCCTCTCTCCCGTATTTCCTCCATCTTCCTCTTCCCCTTGTCCTTACCCACTACAAATAGCAAAGACTGACTATTGCTATTTAAATACTGAAAATTCTTCAAAGTTATTACTATATAATTAGAGAGTCTCTCAATTTTTCTAGAGTCCCAGTCAGAAATAAAAGAGTTTGAGTTCAGAGAGAGCCCTCTATAGTATTCATGGGTATGGGGTCTAAGGATTGTCACAAAAAGTGAAAAGTTTTTTATGGCAACTGGCTTCCAAACTGGTGATCAAAATAATGGGACCCATCCCTTAGACACTTAAACCCTGCCACCCTTCTTACAATGAGACCATTAGTAACAAACAAGGAACTCAAAAGCCTCACTGACATGACCAGAATATCCAGGTAAAGTGTCTCTACAGAGATGATGGGGTAAATGGCATTTCCGTTGTTGAAAATGACAAGACACCAAAATTATCATAGATTAGGCAAGAGTTCTTCACTCTACCCCAATAGCTCCCCATAGTGCTGTAAGGCTTCCAGGAATTCTAGCTAGCTAAACATTTATATCAGAGCTTGTGGCTAGACTTGGGATTTATAACAGGAAGTAAGGCAATACAGACGGGATAAGGACTTTCTGCAACATCCCACTGATAACCAATTCAAGGTATTTTTCAGAACTACCTTCCCTTCCCTGTCCAATTCCCAAGCTACAGATATGGTTGTTTGGTGGTTTGGCAAGAACAGTTACATCACTAAACCTGGAATGCCTGTGTTCTGTGTTTCACAGTGGGCTTATACTAGCTAAAAGAAAAAGTAGAAAAGAAACACCTAAAACAGGTATTATATGCCAGTATTTGGGAATTCCATAACGGACTTAAAGGGGAAGGGGAAGTTATGGTTTGGTCACTGTATTTTAAGTGAAGAATAAATACAATTTGTCTCTTTACCAGATGCCTACAGAAAAGAGTTTCATTCACTAGCCAACTAAAAGCTGATTTGCTTTTTACTGTTTCTCATTGACTACCACCTGGTAAATGTATTTTCTACAAAAGCTAAAACGCTGTAATTCTAGTATATATCCAGCAGGTGGCGACACCAGATCAACAAATCAACATTCTAGCAAATCACAAGTCTTTATAAATGCTAAATGATTATTGAGTCCAAAAGTCCGAAGCTTTTATATTAAAATCAATCTTATACTACAATAATCACTATTAAACTGGGCAAATCTGAGGGAAGGAAACTGAAGCAGCAAAACGATTTGCTAGTTTTGGGCCCCCATGATATTCAGTAATTATCACACACTCCATTAGGTTCTTGAACAAGCCATGAAAAGTCCTTGCTTCCGAATGTACTGGACAACATTACCAGGCTACTTCAGTCAGATCTCCATTAAGCACAATTTCACATACCATTTGTAATCTCCTACAATACTGATCGTGTTGAAAGCATCAGCAGCCCAAGTGATGGGCCGTTGATTGAGAACTTGGCGTAGTGTGAAGCGATGCTCTCCAGGGTCTTCAGTATTCATAAAGTATTCAAATACACCAGTCTGATCAGCAAAATTAGGAGCTTCACTGAAAAACGGATAATCTGTTCAGAACATAATAAATTCACTGCTTAGTTTAACATCCTTACAGAAGCTTTCCTCTCTGCCATTCTATGGCACATTCTGAAACACCTTTAAAAATTTTAAATGAGTAAATGATACTTATCTCCAAAATTTATGGTTTAGGTTAATAAAGAGATATTTTTATACTGTCATTATTAAATTATCAGTATGATCAGCTTGGCAGACTTTACATATTTAATCCACGCAACTGCCTAAGAGGAAAGATCATAATTCTTGAGTAAGGCAGCCTGGGTCCAAATTCTAGCTCCCTCACCCTGGGCAAGTCGCCTAATTACCCTGCTTCTCAAGTTTCCTCATTTCTAAGTGGGGCAGAAGATGAGACATAAACGAAAGAATGTACATAAAGTGAGTATATAAGCCAGCACCTAGCAAGGGCTCAATGAGATAGTTTTGTTATTTCTAATGTGTCAAATAAGGTTCTAAATCACTGGTCACGGTCATGAGCTGAGAGAACATTAGAAAAGGCTTACTATGCCAAATACAGAGTTTAGAAATGCCAAATTTTCTTCTCATTCTAAAATGAAATAAAAATAAGTTTTGAGCCTAAGCAGTATCTATTAGTTTCTTCTTGGTTTTATTAAATTATAGTCTCACCACGTTGAAGGCTAAGAAGAGAAATTTTCGCCATAATATCTTACAGCTATTTTGCACTTTATGATAATCCAAGGGTTTTAACACTCATCACATCATTTGAGATACAAGTAGTAAGAACCGTATAAAGTAGTTCTATGGCCCAGCTTATAGTTTTCAATGTTAACTTCTAGTTTATCTTGTAGCCAAGAACACATTACATTTTAGATCTGAAGGCTTAGAAATGCTCTTCAGTATTCAAGTCACAGAGTAAATAGTTTTGGTATCAGTAGTTCTTCAATTTCATTAATTAAGCCCACACAAACTCCTCACCTCCTGATGGCAAGAAGAGTTACCTCTGGCAACAGAGAACTAAACAACAGGTAGCTAAGACGCTCGGACTCATCTAAGAAGTCATTCTGGAGAGCTGTAAGAAAACAAAGCACCAAGCTCCCCCGAGGGTCGCCATGGTCCATGCTGGCCAAATACTGAGAGGACTCCAGTCCACAGTCCAAGGGGCCTATGCACTCCCATCAACCGGGAGACAGTTTCCTGGGAAGGGGAACTAAGACCCCACAGCAGTGACCACAGGAGGTGGGTAGGTGTCTGTTGGTGGTAGAACAGGCCACCCTTTAGTAACAGGAGGCTCAAGTCTCTCTAACAGTGCCAGATTCCTCTCCGACAGCTATTGGTTCTAGGAGCAGAGATAAGAGCAGCCTGGCCCTGTCTGCGGGGTCTATAAGGCTGTACAACACCACCACTCATCACCAGTGTGGTCGCTTGTGAAGCGATCTAGGAAAATAAGCACACTGCCCATGTCCTTTTCAATTTTCCTAAATTGCCTATAATCAAAAGCTTTTCTGACTGCTTTAGGGCAGATCTTCTCAGAAAACCAGGGGACAGCAAACATAAAACTCCCAGGCACAGCTAGATAACAAGTTGGATGACCCAAGGATAGCCTAACTGCCCATGGGCAGACAGGTACTCATGTGCCTTAACCTCCACACAAAAGGACCGTGTCAACGGCTTTCATGGGAAAATGGATAATGGGGCAGTAGCCATGTGTTACAAATCATAAGTGTCACCCAAAACAACTTAGCATTATAACTTTCATTCTGACAATGACCTCTACGTTTTCCTGGCACGGAAAACTATAGGGTCCTCAAGTTGAGATTTACCTTGAAATCATAGAAAAATAAGGTCTAGTTTGCCATACAGGGATTTAGAGCCAAATGAATGTACTTTTCACAGCCACTCTGTTGTGCACCGGCTTGTCAGGTAGAAATCTTTCCATTCCTACTAAAAATGAAAACCAAGCTAAGTTTTAGTAAGGGGGGGGGGAACAACTTACCGACATTGAAATCATCCGTGTAGGTCCGTGGGAAGGGCTGGGATTCGGGAGGCAGCAGGTAGCTGCCTTTGCTGCCGCTGGTGAGGGTGGTGAGCGTCAGCAGCTCGTCCTCCCTCAGCTCCAGTGTGAAGCTGCCGTTGCTGTCGAGGAGCTGAAACAAAGAACGTCAAGCTCAAGATAGCGGCTCTGGCTCATCTCACTGGGAAAAATAAGCTTAGAGATAAGCCAAACTCATTTCTGTCTGAAGTTCCTAACCACTGGTGAAGGACACACCCAATACAAGGCCCTCAGAATATCTTCTATGTTCTTTTGAAGACTTTATAAAATGGTATTTTATGGAAAGGATTTTAAAAGGATTTCACTACATGGAAAGAAGGGGGACTAGATGAACCCCACATCAATTTCTATTGGCCTATTCTTTCCCATTAGTCTATGCGCTCCTTAAACTTCATATACGTTCAATCCACATAACTAAGAGATCTGCTTATTTATTTCTTAGTAGGACTTTACTAATTTTTTTTACTATGGTAGAAAAATCCATGAAATCTCACTGTAGACTCACAGAAAACCTTTTACTACTAAGTAAAAAAGTCCATATGTTCAATACATTGTTCCAATAGCAAGTTAGGTTTATATCACATTTACGATCTTAGCAAATTAACCTCTTTGAGGCACAGTTTCCTCATGTACCAAATGAGGAAAACCATACATACTTCATAGGGCTGTTGTGAGGATTAAATGAGACACTTTATATAAAGTGCTCTTAGCTCAGGGTGTGACCTATGAGAAACACTCTGTCATAGCTGTTCTGTGCTAAATGTAGACCTCCGAAGACCTGGAATCCTTTGCATAATAAATGTAGGTATTAGAAGTGTAACCATGTTATGACATTTGAGCAGCTTTTTTTATACTTTGAATTAAAGAAGTTTATACCATATCACTGCTTTAATAATACATTGTGGGTCAGATCTATGAAATATCTAACACCATATTATGGCTCAGAAATAACCCCAAATTATACTAGTTTCCTATGGTGAAAATCAATTTCATTGTGCTATTTCTAGCAACTTGTATAAGAAGTAGAGGTTGTTCTCTTTTGGAATTTAACATATAATGTGTGTTCAATCATTGGCAGTGACTAGTGGATTCACAGGATATTGATAATTACTAGGAAAAGTAGCAGCTTTGTGTCAATTAGGTGAAGTAATGTGCATGATTAGACCAATTCGTTCTTTGAAACATTCCCAGAGAAACCATCACGGACAAAGCCTTCCAGTAGGCACCTGGGATAAAAAGCTAAATGAGGCAGGGCCCCCTCCCCAAGGTGTCCGATTCAGTGGGAAAAGTGGTTAGGTAAGCACATAATCCTAGGTGGCTATGAGCTAAGACTGGTGGAAACAGTCCCAGAGAAAGTGACACGTGAGCTGAGTCTTGAAGAATGTCAAAGATAATGAAGAAGGCTTTCAAAGAGGAAGAAAAGGCATGAGCAAAGTCACAGACATTGGTATGTTATGCTCTGAAAAATGCAAGAAGCTTGGTCTGTGAGGAGAGGCCAGTTTTGTAGGATATGCATCTGGAAAGGAAAGCAGCCTTTTACCTCATGACGTGATAGCAAAGGTCACAGGCACGGACTGTTCATATCACACTAAGGGAAAACTCACAGGAAAAACCACTGAGGCACTTTGGGTAAGAAATTGATACAAATCAGACCTGCACTGTAGACACATCACTCTGGTGGCAGCGTGATGAGTGGACTGGAGAGAATCAGATTGGAGGCTGGAAAACAGGAGGCAGTTTCCAAAATCCACAAGACAGACAACGAGAAACTGAAACAAGCAGTACCGGTGGGAACAGAGACTGAGGAGTGAATGGGTAAGCGGAATCTGTGATGGTCAAAGTTGATGACACATGATCATGGTGGTGTGTAAAGTAAGGTGACCAGATTTTAACATTGGTAAAGCGGGACACCATTGACCAGGGGAGAGGGGGTTCTTGATTAAAAATTTGGTCTATCTCCCGCCGTTCCCTAGCTTGTAGTGCATTCTTTCCAAAAATCAGGACTTTTTAAAAACGCCGCGGGACGTGGGACAAATTGTTAAAAATCGGGACTGTCCCGCCAAAAGCAGGACGTCTGGTCACCTTAAAAGGCTGAGTGGGAACAACAGAGTATCAAAGAATACTCAGATTTCTGAGTTGGGCAGCCAAGTGATGGTGGTACTATTATTCACCAAGACAAACTAAATATCTAAAAAACAAAAACATCTATAAAATTCAAACTTCTATACTGCCTTGAAGAGGATTTCTAGTTTAAAAAAACTGTTGGGGACAGCTTTATTAGGCTTCAGTCATATAATCAATTATCAAATTAAAAATTCCTAATTCATTAATCAAATTTCTGTTCCCTTTTACTGCCTTAATATTAATAATTTAGGAATTTATTTTTAAAGCTACCCATATAGAATCCAGTCGTTTAAAAAGAAATCTCTCAGATGATTTTCCAAGTTTGGTATACCACACCTGCAGCTCTGGTATTTTAATCTGAGGAGAAAACATACAAAAAAGCAGAGGTGAATGCTTCATCATCCCCTTTGAAAACTTCCAAAATCAGTACCAGCAAAAATGAACCAATGACAATGTGCATTCCATTTCTATGTACCGAAAGACCCACTTCAAATTTTAAATATTAATAGCAACATTTTGAAAGTAGAAAGGCATTATTCAAGAATATATTTTATTTCCTATAAATCTACAGCCTTTTGGCAAATGTTTAAAAAGAATTTAGTGCCTTTGCTTTAAAGATACTCATTATTGTACCTGTATAAAAAAGCTTTTTAAGAATATTCTGGTATTAAAAAACAATTCTTATACAATTAGTAATCAGGAAGTGCCCTGTATTTTCTGTATGTAAATCTAACAGCAGGTAGAAATAGCTAGAATCTGGTATCTTTCTCTTTTTGTGTACACAGTACTGTAAGGCTCAATACATGAAAGTTCCCTAGATTACATAATTGATGCTTCTACCAATAAGAACAATTCTTGCAAGTGACTTCTGTTAAGTTTTTCCTTCTAGTGGCTATAAAGTGACTAAAACCACTCAGCAGATGGAAGACACCAGGCACTTATCCACTCATATGCAAACTCAATGACAATAATATGACATCACTTTAACATAGCTAGTCTGTGATACATTATGTAAATTTCCAAAATCAAAACCAAAATCAAATCCCACATATTTACTTACAAAAGAACCCTTGAGAACGAAGGTAGCAAACTGGTGTGACACATTGAAATAAGGAAGAAGTGGCCGTATACACATAGAATGTCTATGACTCTGAGGAGAAAGAAAACAAATTGTGTAAGTTATCCAAGTGATGTACAAACCATCTTTAGAAGGAAAAAAATTAAACATTTAGTGTCCCAAGATTAACAGAAATGGCATGCATTAGTTGACAAATATAAGTTTATTTCAAATTTTGAGAGTTTTTCTAATATAACCTTTCTTGAATGTCTACTGTGTATGTCTGCCTAGTCAAAGTAAAACTCAAAGGCATTTTGACTAAATCAAACTTTGAATTGACAGCTAAACACCTCTCATTTTATAGCACGCACAGATTAATTCTGACGTTATAATGATTTTTCAAGTAAAATACATCAGATAAAAAGCAAACACTTGGGATGCTTTTACTGGGAAGGCATTTCACCTAAATACAACCTTCAAATACACAATTGAGGTCAGCTAAATACATATAACAAATAGTTCTCAGATGGCCAACCTCATTTTTCACTATATAGTCACTACTCTGGGCTGGAATCAAAAGAAGTATGTACCCTAATCCCTTTCAAGGGGACTCAATAATTATAGAGCACTAGCCGTGTACACTTCTGGGCCAGGCTTTGCAGATAATAAAAAATATATATAATCATTATTAGAGTTTTTAATAGATTGTCCTCAGTAATGATACACTACACAGAAAATCAACAAGAGTATAGGCAATTTGGACAACACTACCAAGTAACGTGCCTGCGTTGACATCTACAGATCACTTCACCCAGCCACAGCAGAGCACGTTCTTTTCAAGGGCACAGAGCATTTACAAAGGCATACCATATTCTTACCCCGAAAAGACGTCTCAATAAGTTCAGAAAGATTCAAGTCTCACAAACGTATGTTCAGAAAGATTCAAGTCACAGGTAATTGAATTAAATCATAAATGAATAACAGAAAAACCTCTAAAAAATACTCCAAACTCTTAAAAAGCTAACAAATTTCTAAATAATCCATGGCTCAAAGAAAAAGTAAAAAGGGACATTAGAAGAATTTTGAGCTGTATGCAAATAAAAACATCAAGATTTCTAGGATGCCACTAATGCAACACTTAGGAGAAAATTTATATTATAGAACTAAACACCTAGATTAGAAAAAAAGAAAGGATTTGAGACTTCAGTTTCCACCCAAGTACTAGGAAAAGAGGAGGAACAAATTAGAACCAAAGTAAGCAGAAGAAAGAAAATTTTAAAATCAAAGGAGAAATCAATTCAACAAAAGCTGGGGGTGGGGGGCAGGGGGGCAAGAAATAAAAAGCTGATTCTTTGAGAAAATCAATAAAATGGATAAACTTTCAAAATGTTAAATACAGTTACCAATTAACACAGTCATTCCACTTCTAGACATTTACCCAAGAGAAATGAAAACACATGTCCACAGAAGACCTTATACACAAATGTTAATCTCAGTATTATTCATAATAGGCACAAATTGGAAACAACCCAAGCACATATCAACGGATAAATGAATAAACAAAATACCATATATCCATACAATGAAACATTATACAGATATAAAAATACTGAAGTACTGACATAGAACTATGAAAAACATCAAGTGAAGGAAGCCAGCCACAAAAGACCACAGTTTGTACGATTTAATTTATATGAAATGTCAAGCATAGGCCAATCCACAGAGATAAAAAGTAGAGTGGTGGTTGCCAGGAAAGAAAGAAAGGGAATGGGAAGTGATTGCTAATGAGTATGGGGTCTCCTTTTAGAGTGACGAAAATATTGTAGAATAGAATTACATAGCTGTACAACTCTGTGAATATATTAAAACTCACTGAATTTTATACTTCAAAGGGTGAATTTTATACTTCAAAGGGTGAATTTTATAATATGTGAATAAAATTTCAATTTATAATTCAATTAATATAGTTCATTATTTTAATAAACAAAATAATAAGAACCATATGATGCTTCCAATAAATATGGAAAAACATGTAACAAAATCCAACATCCCTTGCTGACTTAAAAAAAAGCTAGGAATTGGGAAAGCTGGGATGGCTCAGCGGGTTAAGCACTCGCTTTGCAGCCCCGGAGTCTGAGGATCGAATCCCAGCCCTGGCCCATGCGGACCCATATGCTGAACTGGGGTGTATCCCCAGTTCAGTTCTTGCCAGGACCTATGTGGGAGGCTCCTGGCTCAGTTCCTGCCCTGGGCAGCCCTGTGCCCACCTGTGGGGTTAAACTATATGGAAAACTAATGCTGTCAACTATGGAGACTGCTCTGGGCCCTCCCCTTTCTTTCTGTCTCTCTCTCTCTCTGTCTCTGTTTCTCTCTGTCAAAAATCAATAAAATAAATCTTTAAAAAAAAAAAAAAGCTCGGAATAAAGTGGAACTTCATACTGATAAAGGATATGTATGGAAAACATCATACTTAAGACTCAATGCTTTTCGCCTAAGATCAAGGACAAGACAGGGATATCTGCTCTCACTACTTCCATTCAACATTATATTGGCGATTCTAGCCAGTTCAGTCAAGCAAGAAAAAGAAATAAAAGATATTCATATTGGAAAGGAAGATGTAAAATTACTTTTATCTTCAGGTCATCTACCAAGAAAATCCAATGGAATCTACAAAAAAGCTACTAGAGTTATATGTGAACTTAGCAAGGTTACAGAAAACAAGATCATTATACAAAAACCTATATTACACTTGCTACTAATAGTCAAAATTTTTAAAAATACTATTTACAATAAAACTGAAAACGTTAAATAGCTAAAATTTTGCCAAAAGACATGAAAAACCTGTACACTGATAACTACAAAATGTTGCTGAGAAATTAAAGAAAACTTAAATAAATCTGAAGATATGCCCAGATAATGCATGGGAAAACTTGGGTGTTCTGCAGATATCAATTCTCCCCAAATTGATCTGTAGATTCAAGGCAATCTCAATCAAAATCTGAGCAGGCTTTATTTATTTTTTGTAGAAACTGACAAGCTGATTCTATAATGCACATGGAAATGCAAATGGCCTAGAATAGCCCAAACAACTTTGAAAAAGATCAACATGTGAGGGCATATGCAACCTGTTTCTAGGAATTATTCTATATATAGACTGAACAGATGCACAAAAAAGGCGTCTATGAGCTTCCCTTCTCTGTCTAAAAGCAGCAGCTTCTGTGACATGAGGCAGCCATGAATTTCCCTTCAGGATGGATCTAGTCCCAAGAGGAACGGGAATAAAGCCTACACCAGATCTCTAGTCTGATGGCCCTGAAGGAAGAAAAGGCCCTCAAACCACAAGTGCAGTCAAACACCGCCACGAACTTTCTTCTCTCATTTTTCTTCACAAGGTCATTTATTTTCCCTAAGCGCTCCTTCTCCCCCTCCCCATTATTTACTAAGCGAGGTATACAAACCCAAATTCTAACCACCCCTGTGCATTACTCATCACTAGGTTTCTCCCACAGGTCTGTGCACTGCATGCACAAATAAACTGTTTTCTTTTCTCTTGTTAATTTGTCTTTTGTCGGTTTAATTTATGGGGGCCCAGCTACTGAACATGAGAGGGTATAGGAATAAGTTTCTTCCTCCCCTACATACAATTTATTTGTATTGGAATTTATTTGTAACTAACAAAGTGAGTTAATTTTTAAAAAAAGGAAGAATTACCATAGTTTCAATGATGATGGTAAGGTTACCTAAGCCATCAGTCAGCGCTACATAGCTTCCTCCTTTCTCTAAATGGCCAACAGTCTTCAGGTAATACCAACCTGGTTGAGTAAACTGAGTTGTATGAGCTACAGAAAAGCAGAGAAAGACTCACATAAGATTTTTAAAACAGTGATAATGGTTTCTTGAAACAAAATAAGTCATCTACTGATTTGATTCTGATTAAATCTAAAAGCTATTTATTTTGGAAGAATATATTTGCCCACCCCATGTTCCAACTTTGGAATAATTCGTCCAGTTAAATGGTACACTACAACACCGAAAAGGTTCTTAGAATGACTGGTAAAAATAAATGAACCAGGGCAGGGAAGATGGGATGGCTCAGTGGGTTAAACTCTCACTTTGAAGCCCCAGGGACTAAGGATCGAATCTTGGCCCCTGCCCATGTGGACCCATATGCTGAACTGGGGAGTGCCCCCAGTTCAGTTCTCACCGGGGTGAAGACCCCGGCCCAGTTCCTGCCCTGTGCAGCCCCACACCCACCTGTGGAACGAAACTATATGGAAAAACCGATGATGTGAAAATATGGAGACTGTTCTGGGCCCTCCCCCTTCTTTCTCTCTGTCTCTGTATCTCTATCTCTCTGTCAAAAACAATAAAAATAAATCTTTAAAAAATAAATGCATGTGGACCCATATGCTGAACTGGGGAGTGCCTCCCAGTTCAGTTCTCTCTCTGTCTCTGTCCCTGTATCTCTCTCTCTCTCTCTCTCCCTCCCTCTCTCTCTCTCTCCCTCCCTCCCCCTGTCAAAAACAAAAAAAATAAAATAAAATAAAAATAAAAAATAAATGAACCATACTGTCAGTTCAAGTATATTGATTATCATTTTTTCCAATAGTAGTTATCCCTTCCTAACCTTTCTTCATCTCTATTTAACCTATCCTAATACAACTACAAAAATAAAAAAAAATTAATAATACATTTCTAAAACTAAGCTTTATGGTCTCAATGAGTATTTATTTCTGCAATATATTTTATCGGTGTACTGAGCAATATTCCATGTCCCAACCCCACCCCCGACTTCAACATTTAAGGAGTTAACCAACCAGGAAATACGCTGAAGTAGCACACTGATTAGTTCTAATTACAGATATTGAGAAACAGCCAGTGCAAGGACACTGTGACTCTGTCCCGTGAAAACAGGAAATGATTCTCCTATGTGAAAGGTACCCTCCCATCACCAGGAGGGAGAGCCAGAAAACTGGGCAAGCAGATGCTTAGCTCCTGCACTATTTAGTCCCCAAACCGTATCTTATCGCCTTGTGAGTTCTTCACAATTTTTATGCTTCTTTGTCTAAAAGGTAATCAACAGCTTGCTTCAGTCACTTCTTAGGTCCCATATCTATAAGACCTCCATTTGTACAAAGTTAACTTGTTCTTTTCTTCCCATCTGTTCATCTGTCTTGTGTCTATTTATCAGGCAGCCAAAAGAATCAAGAGGTTTAGGGGAAAATTCCCCCCCACTCCATGACAATCCCCTCTGAGTGTTTTCTGCTTTGTCTCTTAGAAAGGAAGTTCGGAGTGAGGGATGAACTCCACACCATACCTGATATCCAGATAGGAGATTCGACTACATAGTGCCCACTCCACGGCTCCTGAGCGGTCATCAGCCCACTGCGTCCATAGGGCAAGTGCTCGTAGTAGCTTGCCACCAAATTCCAAGCGATCGTCCTAGAGCAGTTGCGTGATAAAAGAGAAACAACAAAAGAGCTTGTGATAAAAATATAAATGTCTAGAGCCTATATAGTAAAAAGACCTTAACACAGTTTATATAAATATACGTAAACTAACCAAATGATGACCACCCAAAACAAGAAATATAAGCTGCCTACATCCATTCATATTGTGAAAAATCCAAACAATTTATTAGTGTTGGATGCATCTAAATATTTTAATAGTGAATCACATAATAAAATAATGTAAATGTATATGAGGTGTTCAATTTTTATAGGACAATGGAGCAACAGATGACAGAGCATGTCCTACCAGTATGAGACATGTCACAAATTGAATCAAATACAAAGGCTTTATCCATGCCTGCTTTCCTTTTGACATTCAGTCTTCTTAACACCAGTTTCATGACATAATTTTATGAACTTGACTCTGAGCTGTTGAAAAGTTTTACAATCAAGAACTCTTAAGAGTCTGACTTCCTGGGTTCAAATCATTGTTCCACCACTTAACTTCTCTGACCTCAGTTTCCTCGTCTGTAAATGAGGATAACAACTGTACCTAGCCCATGTGATTGCTGTGAGGATTAATTATACTGATGCACATGAACAGTACAGAGCAAGGTCTGGGCTGTAGCACTACTATGTTCTGCTTCACCCTAAGGTGACCAGATTTTAACATTGGTAAAGCGGGACACCATTGACCGGGGGGGAGGGGGTTCTTGATTAATAATTTGGTCTATCTCCCGCTGTTCCCTAGCTTGTTGTGCATTCTTTCCAAAAATCAGGACTTTTTTAAAACGCCATGGGATGCGGGACAAATTGTTAAAAATCAGGACTGTTCCGCCAAAAGTGGGACGTCTGGTCACCCTATCTTCACCTAAAAACACTACTAGGGTCAGCTCGCTAGTCTGTATTTTGATCCATTCTTTCAGATGTTCACAGCAGCTGGTGCTGAACCCTAAGACTGTGTAACTCTGGTTCTCAGGAAAGTCCAATGGCAAAAGGGAAACTCTGAACCCTGGTACTGCTGGGTTCCTCACAGCTAAAAAACAGGCAAGCTAACAAACAAACAAAAAGCAACCCAGAGCTTACCCACAATATATTATTTTTCTTATCAAGTCCTCACCCACAATAAAATGACTGACATTCTTAGAAAATCAAAGCCTTCTAATTCTGTCAAAGGAGAAATAATAGCTCCAATTTTCAAAAGTTCTTACCACCAGTGATAATTTTAAGAGCTCTTATGATTTTACCCATGATCAGGATACCTTCTCTGGCTAGTGCTAGAAATAGAAATTAAAACAAACAATCTGAAGAGCACTTTGTAATTTATACAAAAGCTTTGAAAATCTATATACCACTAACCCAGACATTGATTCCATTTCTAAGAATATACCCTCAGGAAATAATCATAGATGTCTATAAAGGTGTCGGTACACAGCCAATCACTACAGTGTGTACAAAGCTGTTAACTAAAATAGAAACCACTTCCACTGCCAGGAAGAGAAGAATAATCAATGAGGTACAATGTATTTTCTGCATCCATGTTCCCCAAACTCGTGTGGCCTCAGAGCTTCCTGGGGGCACTGACTAGACCCCCAGTGTCCCAGGAGCCTTCCCTGGACATTTGGATTCATAGGTCTGTGCAGCTGCCCGGGGCTCAGTGCAAACAAGTGACTCGAGTGGTACTTGAGACTAGACAAGTTGGGAAACGCTGTTTTATGTGACAAAACATATAGCAACACTAAAAATGATGAGGGATAAGTACACTTAAATAGAAAAAGTTCATAATGCCTTGTTACGTAAAAAAGCAGCTAACTTACTAAACGTTATATAATATGGTATCAATTTTTGTATTCAAATTATATATACCGGTATATCACAAATGAGAAGATATACACAAAAATTTTTAAGAACAGTTACTTCTGGATGGCAGAAATATGAGTGATTTTTTTCCTTCTTTGTACTTATATGTAAACTAAATTCTCTGCCACGAGCATGTATTACTCTTAATACCAAATTAAGTTATTAGAATCAAACTCTCCATGATAAGCATCTTTTCTTTCAAAAAAAGAAAATGAATGACAGCTGTTAACATAATATATCAGCTCACATTAACATCACAAATGTATTAGCTTGCTTTTGTTACAGTTATCAGTGTTTTAGCAAGCTAATTTGAAAATAATCATAATTAAGGTTTCACAAAGCATTTTAGAAATGCTTCCCTGAGAAATTAAAAAAAAAATAAATTGTGTTCTCTCTTAAGAACCTGTTTTGGAAAAAGTCACACAAAGTATGTGATGTTATGAGGAATCAATCAGGTAGACTAGGAAGTGGATAATTCACAAGACAACTTGCCTGGTTTTTTCCCAAAGGTCACTGTCATTAAAAACGGGAAAGGAAGAAAATTATTCTAGAGTAAAAGATTTTAGAAACATCACATCTGAATGCAGTCATGGTGCTTGATTGACCCTTAGCTTTAATAAAAAGCCATAGATGACATTTTTAATACAATTAGAAAAATTTAAATATAGACTGGATATTTGAAATACCTTTAAAAATGCCCTATGTTTTTATGTACTAAAGTGATACTGTGATCATGTAGGAGAATATTCTTAATTTTGGAGTCACATGATAAAGTATTTAGGGGTAAAATGTCATGACATCTGTAATTTACTTTATAATAGTTCATTAAAAATAATATATATATAAAGCTTGTCAAAAATCATAGAAGTGCATAAATTTTACTATATATAAATTATATCTCAATAAGCCTGACTTTATTCAATACAAACTATATTCAAACAAGGAAAGATGGATATTATGTAATATATAGCTTAGGTATATGTATATGTACCTAAGCTATATGTAGATATATGTATAGATGAAGCAAATAAGATAAAATGTGTACAATCACTGAATCTCCATTGTGAGAACATAAAAATCCATTGTATTTTTTCCTACTTATTTTCAAAATAAAAATCTTTAAGTTTTAATAACTTACGAAGTCATGTAGCCATTGATATAATTCTGATTCAATATGCGACCCCAGCAGCCTGCACCAACATCACTGTTTAAAGTGCTATAATCTTCAGAAGACCAAAGCTTTTTCTTAGTCAACCTTGCATCCTTTACTGCATAAGTCCCAGGATAATGAGCTCTAGAAGAGAAGGCACAGGAGGAAGTGGGAAAGGTGTGGCACTTATAGCTATAATATTTACTGAGTAAATACAAATGTCTTCCCCAACATTTTCTAGTTTAGAACAATGGACAGTTTCCAGGTAGATGGCAGACTGCTTCCCATCTGTGTGTCTCAGGATGCCCTTAAAATCAGATAAACCTATCACAATACATAAAATGAGAAGGAAGATCATCAATGGATGAGAAATTGATATCTGTTTCTGGAAACAGGAAAATGCACTCGTTTGGAAGTGTGTTGGTAGATGGAGGAAGCAGAGGAGCCCATAACCTAGAACATTCCACGAGATGAAGGAAGAGGGGACAGGATTCAGATTTCCTAGGGGAGGTACAGAGCTTGGGACACTAGGAAGGAATGAGAAGGAAGCCAAAAATGAGACTAATAAATTTGTTATATAATACAGTACCTCCTCTCTTGTCCCACTCCTAGCAGACAGGGAGAAAGACAGCTCAGCATTTAATCCCAGACCAAAAACAAGCAAGCAAACAAACAAACAAAACAATAAAAACCCACAGAATCTTTTTCTTGAATAAAAAGAACAAACTACCTTTGGAAAAATTCAAGTTATTAGCCATCCCAGAGCAGTGGTTCTCAACCTGGGTGATTTTGCCTGGAAAAGGCAGGGCAAGATGTGCTACTGGCATCTCATCAGAGATGTTGCTCAGCATCCTGCAACGCACATGACAGTTCCTCACAATAAAGAGTTATCCAGTGAAAATATCAAATGTGCAGACTGAGAAACCCTGCCCCAGAATAATGAGTCCCTCCCTTAATCCAGCATTTGAGAAGAGTCAGTCACTTGAAGTATATATGTACATTTATTCTTCCAAGAGTAAAACATTGCCATGATGATGATCATGGAAGCTACTGGTTACTGAATAAAAACAATTAACAAATTTCAAATGTTTAATTGAAAATAGAGCAATGGTGAATGCAATAAGAGAGCACACTAGCTAAATAACTTTAGGGACATGAATATAAACATTTTAGGTCAACAATCATTTATAAAATATTATTAATATACAAGCAGATAATGGAGATTAAAGTATATCATAATTCTAATCTTTGTAGTTTGGTGTGGTAGTACTCATTATATATTTAAAAAATTATTATGAGGACATATTTCAGTTTTTAGTTATTTAATTGCATTTAGGTCATGAATCCTTTAACAGAAAGTTCTGGGAATTCACTAACCTAGTAAAGATGAACCCTGACACAACATCAATTTGGCATTCCAGGATTTAATGAGGAAGAAAGGATGTATAATAGAGAAAATAAAATTTAGTATTTGAGAAAAATGAGGTTTCAGAAAGATTCTGTTGAGTCACTGAACCCAGTTGAAAACAGTCATCTATTCAGTATTATAAATACACTTTATGTAGAATATATGAGCAAGCTAGCACCTAACAGGGTCAAGAATTCATTGTTCCAGCATCATAATGCCCAATTTGAGAAATACGACTACTAATCTTTGTAATAATATAATTTTAGTAATTCTTTACATTTTAGACTTACTTTTTCAAAGATTTCACTGTTTTGAGATTAGAGAGAGAGAAAGAGAGAAACAAGGGTGGGGTGGAGGGCAGAGCAGTCTGCATAGCGGCACATCATTAGTTGTGACATGGTTTCATTCCACACAGACGGGTGTGGGGCCAGGCAGGTCAGAAACCGAACCAGAGGTTTCACCACAGTGCCATCCTGGTGGTTACCAGTTGCACCACAGTTTAGCATATGGGGCAGCATGGGCTGGGATCGGGAATCAAACCCTGGACCTCGCCATTGAAAGGCAAGCACTTAACCACTGAGCCATCATCCCAGGATCCCTTAGATTTATTCTTGTATCACAGAACTTCATTCTATGATCATGATATCCAGCTTTGATGCTTCAGCCAAATATTAATTTCAAAATTCATCTCGTTGTCATTCAGCCAAATGTATGTCTGGTATCTCTCTGGTAAAAAATATACTTGTATTAAAAAAAATAAAATAAAAAAAAAAAAGCTCAGGAAGCAATATGCTATTATGTTACCAATGACCTAAGATTATGAGTAAATTCTATCTTTATAGTTTTGTACCTTTTCCAAATTTTCTGCAATGAACATGCATTATTTTTAAAACCTGAAAAAGCATCTATTTAATTTAAAAAGCATCTATTTTAATCTATTGTAGAAATAGGTGCTAGATCCCTAATTTAGAAAACAATGGAACTGTTGTATTACATTTAAAACCTGAGTGACTTAAGTGATCTCAACAAAGAAGGAAAGACTACACTAAAATCTAGGTCCCTCCCAATATCCATTACCAATACAACAAAGTATAAAGGTTCTTTAAGAGTATAATTTTTATGGGGAAGCCGGGATGGCTCAGTGGGCTAAGTGCTCACTTTGCAGCACCAGGGACCCAGGATCGAATCCCGGCCCAGGCCCGTGCGGACCCATGTGCTGAACTGGGGAGTGCCCCCAGTTCAGTTCTCTCTCTGTCTCTGTCTCTCTCTCTCTCTGTCAAAAACAATAAAAAAAAATTTAAGAGTATAATTTTTAAATGTATATGATTAAGCAAAACAGCTTTATCTTTCACAACATGGTATGCCCATGTGTTCATACTTACAGAGGCTGAGGGGTCGGAATATGGATATCCATCATATTATTCTGCCTAGTTTTGTGTACATTCAAAATTCTTCATGCAAAAACACAATAGATCAAGCAGTCTTCACACAGAATAAAGAACCAATTCCATACACATGTGTATTCTATTTTTCAAACGTTTATATACATTGTCATAATAGATAAAATTCACTTCAAAAAAATATTGCTGGGCAGGAGTAGGGGAAGGGGAATTGAAGGAAGGTAGTCAAAATGTATAAAATTCCAGTTATACTCCTAAGAGAAATAAGTACTAGGGATGTAATGTGCAGTGTGATGACTACAGTTAACACTGTTATATGTTAGCAAGTTGTTAAGAGAATAGATCCTAAGAGCTCTTATCACAAGAATTACTTTTTTCTTTTTATCGTATCCATATGAGATCATAGATGTTAACTAAACCTATTGTGGTAATCATCCCACAATATATGTAAACCAAAATATGCTGCATACCTTACATTCATACAGTGATATATGGCAATTATTTCTCAATAAAACTGAAAAAGATAAAATAAATCAGACATGGAAAAAAAATAATAATAATAATGCTGGAACCCAGTGAAGTCACAGTGCAGAGGGCTGAAAGGCAGAAATGGACCGACAAGCATGCTCAAAGCCACACTGCTATGGAGACATGGCAAAAGTCATAGACAATGCACCTTACCAGGTACATACCGTATTTTCCGGCGTATAAGACGACCGGGCGTATAAGACGACCCCCTAATTTTACAGTTAAAACATAGGTTTAGGCCTATATTCACTGTATAAGACTACCCCCCACTTCCGAGGCTGTAGTCTTATACAGCGAATATAGGCCTAAACCTATGTTTTAACTGTAAAATTAGGGGGTCGTCTTATACGCCCGGTCG
>PVKE010012019.1:0-10464 GCA_004027555.1 Craseonycteris thonglongyai | reverse complement strand
TGGTAAGTGTCCATGAGAGAAGGCCCAACCACAAGGAGTCTGAGAGTTAGGAACTGATTTCACAATGCTGCTTTTATAACTTCTACAACTTAAATATTACATTGCACTTTATTAATAACAAATCCGTTTCATAACTACAAACATCAACACAATTTTAAAAAGTTACCAGTATGTTTCATTGTCATCGAAAGATCCCAAAATACATTTCAAAGAAAAAGGAATGCAGTATCAGTTGTGCAGGCCTTAGTTAAGTCACTGCTCAAACGCTGCTTTCTGGTAATGTAATGAAACAGTAAGGAGAGGACAACAAGGGCACAGTTCATATCCAGAGCAAGCAATCAGAAACTTAAGGTTTCAAAGTAAAACATTGCTTACCCTATTACATCAATCACCTCCGAGAGCTCAGAATCAAGCAGCATAGAAGCAGAAATGGGCTCCCAGAGATTATCACTTGCTATGATTTTCACTTGCTGGAGACCCTGATAGTTCAGCATTTTTCTTAAAACCTTTTAGAAGGATAAACAGAAATAGGAAAGGTTACAAATGAGTTTTCACTTGTTGAATCACCACCAAGATAGCTAAAGTATCTTCAAAAGTCAGCACCCTGGATGATAGTGTTAATATTGTTTCTCAATACAAATGTGCCTCTTGTGTAAAATAAAAGTATTATCATTAAGATAAACTACTTCTGGGAATGTAAGAAGAAAATAAACAAACCCAAGAGGTAAAAATGTTTAGAGTGATTTTCCTTCTGACTTGAAAATGTTTAAGCAGAGAAAATTAGGGTTGGGTGGGTGGAAAGTTAAAAAAAAAAAAATCTTAATAGTGCTACTCAGAAATATAATAACCAATATTATTTTGGTATACATTCTTTTAGGAATTTTCTTACGTTGACAATAAAATTGGAATCATACTACACATACCATTTGGTATTATAAAATGCTTTAATCTATACTTTTGAGCATTTTCCAATGTCTTCATATATGCTGCCACTACTGAAAATATTAGTATTAATATTTTGTAGCATACTGGAAATAGAAATAAGAAGTATCTCACTACTACCCTCAAGTCTTTCACAGGTATAGACAGGACAGGCAATAAAACTTACCTGTAGGGTTATCCACCCAGGACAATTAAAAGTGACAAGCTAAATTCTAACAGAAAATAAATTCACAAAGTGGCTACTCTGGCATTCAGTACAGTACTTGGGCCCCAGGAGGCCCTAAAAGAAACACGAGATGGGGGTCCTCATCCTTAAACACACTCATCAAGACACTAACATTGACAGGGCGCACTAGAAAATCAGAGAACAAGTCCATAACAAAACGTATGGACTGCCAAAATGTAAAACGAGCAGAGAAGAGACATCACTTAACCAGGGAGCAGAAGGATCAGACTTCACAGCAGAAGTGTAACAGTTGTTGATGAACAGGTATGAACAAGTCCCTGCTATGCCACCAAGCACTTGGAACAGTCCAGCTCATAGCAGCAGGGGCTCAATAAATATCGGCTGAATTAATTCAGATAAGAAAGAACAAAGAATTTCACAACCTCTCTTTTCACATTCTAATGTTTTGGAACTAGGGACTTTTCCAATGAATGGTCTCTTGTAGGAGTTACCTGGCTCCGGTTGCAATCCATTGTAGCAAATCCCACAACTAAGTATTAGTTAAAAGGTGCCATCACTGCAGTGAACATATTCACCTACTAATGGCTCAGTACCCTCACTTCCTGCCTTTTGAATCCATCCTTCTCCTGTTCATCCCACCTTGAGGATTCCAAGTGCATGTCACCTCCCCTAAAAGAGTTCCCTAGGCGACCCAGGCAGAAATGCCATCCCCTCTAGTGTACCTCCTGACAACCCTCATGAGCATTATTTTGTCAATGGTTCACATGAGACTACAGCACTCAGATATGAATTTCTTTGGAGCAGTAACAGTATCTTTTATCCTTGTATTCTAAGCATGTGCACAATGCCTGCCAAAGTAGGTACTGAGTAAATGCTTACTGATCAAATAAATGAGTAAATAAACAAAAGTCAGTGCTTAACAACATAAGACACTCAATTTTGTGATTCCATACAAATCTGATTTTATCTAGTTCTTGAGAAAATGTCGTTGGGATTTTGATGGGAATTGTATTCAACCTGTATATTGCTTTGCGTAATATGGTCATTTTAACTATGTTGGTTCTTCCAATCCATGAACAGGGAATATCTTTCCATTTCTTTGTGTCTTCTTCCTTTTCTTTTAATGGTGTCTTATAGTTTTCAGTGTATAATTCCTTCACATTCTTTGTTAAGTTTTTTCCTACGTATTTTATTCTTTTTGTTGCTATTATAAATTGGTACAGCCACTATGGAAAACAGTATAGAGGTCCCTCAAAACATTAAGACTAGAATTACCATATAACCCAGCAATCCCTCTTCTGGGTATCTATCTACACAAAAGATCTATCTATCACAAAGATATATGTACCCCAATGTTCACTGCAGTATTATTCACAGAGGTTTAGAAATGGAAACAACCAAACTGTTCTTCAGTAGATGACTGGATAAAGAAGATGTAGTACATTTACACAGTGGAATATTACTTGGCCATCCAGTGAAATACTGCTATCTGCGATGACACGGGTAAACCTTGAGTTTATCATACTAAGTGAAACAAATCAGACAGAAAAGTCAAGAACCATATGATCTCACTCATATGTGAAATATAAAACTGAAAGCAACACAGGAACAAGACAAACATGTAAAGAAACAGAAACTCATGGACACAGATGATAGTTTGGTGGTTGCTGAAGGGTAGGGGGCGGAGGGTCATATATATGGTGATGGAAGGAGAACTGAATCTGGGTGGTGAGCACACAATGCAACACAGATGATGTCTTACAGAGTTTTGCACTTAAAACCTATGTAATCTTACTAATTGATATCACCCCAACAAATTTAATTTTAAAAAAAAAGATAACAAAAATGTTTCCAAAACTGAAACAAAATATAATCACAAAATTATATTTCTTAGAGAAAAAACATAAAACAAGACAAATAGAACTGAAAAGTAGTCTAGAGAGTATCTCCACCTGAAAGTTAAACTGTCTTTGTTTTCCAGTGACAAAAGTTATCACTCTCAGTTTTTCCTTTCCTGGAAAACATAGTAACAGTGGTTACCACATAAGGAAGGTAGTAAGAATTAAATGGAGACAAATATTTAGGAAAATATCTCAAAAATGATATGCTTCGCAAATGTTAGTTGCTACCTATTTGCTGATCACAAATAGAAAAACAGAATACTTCACTAGGCATTCCACAGAAAACAAGGATGAGATCACATACTAGCAATTATGATATAAGACATGAAAAACTACATTTCTTTAAGGCCTAAAAGTCTAAAATGAGTAACAACTGTTTGTACAATGATTATTATAATTCCACAAATAATGAATTTTAAAATAGAAAACTTCAACACAACTCTTCAGTCAAAGGCAATTTGGGGCTTACAGGGCTGTGCTTTCGTCAGGAATACTAATATTAGGATTTTGCTTGAATTTTATGTCAAAACTAGCAAAATAAATAACTGTGCTATAAAAAATATAGTTCTTCCTACTAATTACCATGAAACCAAAAAGAAATTATTCACTAGTAACTTAAAGATTTTAAAGTTGTACAGACCTTTATATAGTTGCTGTCAAATGACCTCTCATTCCAAATCTGCAAAACAAAAAGTCAAAAAGTCTGAATGAGAACTTTTTCAAGTGTCAGAAAGTAGATGTGGGACGCCAGGATAGCTCAATAGGTTGAGCGTTTGCCTTGCAACCTTGAGATCAGAAATAGAATCCCAGCCCCAGCCCATGCAAACCCACATGCTGAACTGTGGCACAACTGGTAACCACCAGGATGGCAGCAATGGTTTTTACCTCCCATGTGGGAGGCCCCCACATCAGTTCTTCTCTGTGCAGCCCCACGTCCACCTGTGTGGAATGAAACTATGTCACAACTAAGGATGTACAACTATGGAGGCTGCTCTGGGCTCTCCTTCATTCTATGTCTCTCATTCTTTCTCTCTCTCTCTCTCTATCTCTCACCTTCTCTCAAAACAGTAAAAAATAAATCTTTAGAAAGTAAACGTTATCATTAAGATTCCACTGTTCTCATTGTCTTTATTATTATCTACCTGGTAAACTATTTTTCTTACCTTCTGGAATGTCCCGGTTTTAGAATTTAAAGATATTTATAAGACAACATAACTTTTTTAAATTAAAATGCTATCTTTAAAATCCTTAATATATTGACTGAATATTTTCAAAGAATCATCTATTCCAGAGATTTCTAAAACTGGAACATTCATCCATTTAACATATATTGACAACGCAATGTGTGCAGGAACTATACTAGGCACTGGAGACGTAACAGCCATGGGGACTGTTGCAATAATTCAGGCATACTCAAAAGCCAAGTATTCATATGTACACCGTACAGAAGTGACTACTGTAGCACACAGAGAGAATCACAATTATGTGCTACATCACAAAAGCAACACCTTAATTAGGATAAAAGGACAGATCAATTAGGTTTAGAATCATGAAACATGGGGATTTTGAGTTGAAAGAGAATTCCCATGATTTTCACTTTGCAGCTGAGAAAACTGTTAATAACAAAGATGAGCCTAGAATCCAGGCACCATATTGTTTTTTACTACAGGGATACAAGAAAGAGTTTCTTATCCAAGAAGCTCCTCCCCACAGACAAAATTATCAAGACTCTAAAAGAGACATGAATCACCCATTATATATCGGAAACAGCATCCAAGTGTGACTTTATCACAATAAAATGCTGTTCGACCCAAACCTACCGTTATTCTCACTAAGGGTTAAAAATGCCCTAACATTTAAGAAATTTTTCAATACAAACTAATTTTCAGGTATAATTTAGTAAAGGATAATAACAAGTATACTCTTGCTCCTGGTTTACAGTCCTTGGCTCATCTTCATGTCCTATATCATCCCATGATGTTGCAGCTTATCTGTTCCAGTGTCTACTGTTCTCACTGAAATGCTTAAGAGCTTATTAATCCTTGTATCCCTAGAATATAATAGTCTCCATACCTGCAACACAACAGAGTTCAATAATTACTTGCTGATTGCATGACAATTTTTAAAAGCAGTTTTGGTAGATGGCATAATTAACCAACAAAAGTATATGGAGACCTACAATGCAGTCTGAGGCATGCCTCCAGCCTACTAACATACCAGTTATCAGCTAGAAAGAAAAAATATCATGTTTTACATTTTTTACAGCATCAAATAACATATTAGAACAAGAGTATGCATATTTTAGCCAGCCTGCCAATTCTGACACATCACTTATATTTTCATAGCCTGGGAGATTTTGAAAATGGTTTTTAGGGGAAGCCAGGATGGCTCAGTGGGTTAAGTGCTCACTTTGCAGCCCCGGGGACTGAGGATCGAATCCCGGCCCTGGCCCGTGTGGACCCATATGCTGAACTGGGGAATGCCCCCAGTTCGGTTCTCACTGGGGAAAGACCCCAGCCCAGTTCCTGCCCTGTGCAGCCCTGCACCCACCTGTGGAATGAAACTATGTGGAAAAACTAATGAGGTGCAACTATGGAGACTGTTCTGGGCCCTCCCCGCTTAAGAAAAAAAAAATGTTTTTTACAGTTCTAAATGGTGACAATTTAAAGCACTATAAAATTTTCTCCATAATAGTCTTAAGAACACCTTTCAAACCACAAAACCTAAAACATTTACTCTCTGGTCCTTTAAGAAAAAGTCAGCCATCCCCTAGTTTAGAACAATAGGAGACTCATAGAACAAAATAAGATTAATCATTAAACTATAGAGTCAACATAGTGTTATAAGAACTAGAAAAACTAGGGAAAGCTTTGAAGAAGGACAATTTGAGTGGAGGTGGTACCAAAAATAAACATTACAAAAACAGTTCAAAGTAAACAATATGGTTTTTAAAAGTGGGAAGAATCTGGATGGCAAAGAGGAGGAATAAAAGGCTACATGTAGTTAGTTTATGTGATTATTGGACACCAATAAAACAAATTAATATCATGATACAAGAAGGTTAGTCAACAAATCATTTTAAAAACTACAAACAAACTTCCCAAGTTAACCATGTTTTAGTTGTATTACTAACCCCAACATAATTAATGTCCAAATCATGATAATGCTTGGCGCCCAGGATCCAGGCCACGACGTAGTAGGCAGTCAGCTGAAGGTCTACGTAAGGCCAGCTGAAACCTTCTCCCAGCCATCCGGGGAATGACCATGGCAACCCTGAAGGGAGGACAGAAGTGGCAAAAGTGGAGTGAAAATAACAGTGATGGCAAAGCTAAGAAAGCCGAAAAGCACACAGGTAAAGCAAAAAGCCAGCAAAGAGATGACTAAAGGAAGGATTCTATACCATGCACAAAATCCCTTCCAGTCCACGGATACTATAATTCTTCTGTATTGATCCCCAGAGTTAGGCTCAATAATTCCAAATGTTCTTTCAAGAAAAAGAAATAAAAGCAAACAACAAACACTTCTCAAAGATACTTAGTTACCAAAAGAAAGAACTACACACTTTAATTTAATATCCCCAGCACCTGCTATAGAATGTTCAACATCCAATTTCTGTTTTCTGAGGTCAAATCACAAACTTTTGAAAGGCTTATGATCACTCCTGTGAGGTAAGTGTACTTGTAATACAAAGTCCTCATTCACTACTAAGGCTACTTAAAATACAAATTAAGTAATCAAATTTAGCAAAACTCATTTGTCCTTATAGCAACATAAGTAACAATGATTCGATAGGGAAATAAATGTTTGCTAAATGATACAGATTAAATAATCCATAGTCTTCCAATACCCTAATTTTTATTTTTACTAAAAAACTGAGAAGAGTAGAGAAGCACTAATTACAAGTATAAATCCCAATTCTGTTACTATATATTAAAATAAGCTCAACAGTTAAACCTTAACTGTTTAAATCATATAAGTCTAGTTCACCACTAGGGGAAAAAAAATCAAAATGACAAAATGCTTAGCTTTCTAAAATTGGGAGGAATGCCAAAGTGTATCCACATAAGAAATGTGACATTAAAATAATGGAGCATTTGAAAACACTGAAAGGCCAAATACATTCTGAAAGCCCACCATGTGTTAAGTCTTTGTTAGAACATGGTTCAGCAATGCCAGATTTTCTGTATTTAAATGAGAACTGACCTTGAAAGCGGCCCAATGGGCAAGTACATGCTGAAGTCAATGATGCTTTTTACTGCTCAAAACATTTCTGGAATCTCTTATAAAAGTCTATGTACAAAGAACATAATGACTCCTCATTTTTTTTTTTTTTTAATTTAGAAAAACTTGCATTTGTCCTCTAATTTGATTGTTGGAAATGATTTTTAAAATCACTTGAAATCAAATCTATAAAATAGGTGTCATTAATCTCACTGAATTAGTCTGAGATTAGTACAAGTCTGCACTTTGCTACAGAAGAACTGTGAAATGAGTACAGGTCTATATGAGAAATCATCCAATAATCCCGCCATTAGAACCTCAGCACCACAAGGGCAGGAACCCGGCAGATGTGTTCAGGATTCCCAGTGCCTGGCGCAGTGACCACCACATCCCTGAGGTTCAAATCAAACAAACAACCAACCTTTTGTACGTGCCACCTCTGAAAATGGGGTCTACTGCTACATGTAATAGATTAATTTTGCAAACAGCTGGAATAGACCGTCGTATGTAATATATACTTTTATAAATAGCATTGCCCTTTGACAAATTTTGATGAGAAATTTTGAGAAAAGCAGTTTAGCATCAAAATACACACATACATGGACACACACATATATATAAATATATACATATATACATATATATATAGACACACACACACACACACACACACACACCAGAATGGAGTAGGGTCTACATCTGATTTTGCCATTTACTACTTATCTGACCTTCTGTTAGCGTCATATCCTCTCTAAGCTTCTACCGCTTCTGTAACTGGGAAGAGTAATGCCTTACTCCGGAGGTATTATAAAGATCAGATGTAATATGTAAGGACAAAGAAAGATTGTGTATAGCACATGTTTTCCTGTTGGTGGCATACTGGTAGTATTAACAGCATTATCTGTATTTCATTAGTCATAGAGACTCCACATACAAGACCCAGAATTTAAAAGTTAAAGGAAAACAAACTGCATGGCAAACTTCACTTCTTACCCATGAGTGTAATATTAGGGTTCCGCTTCTTAGCTTCCTTCATTAACCACCACTCATATCCTCGGAAATAATTCTCATCTAATGCATAGTGCATGTGGGAGGGCTCCGTGCCATCTGAACATGAGAGAGCAAAAGAGAAAGAAAACTATCCGTTAATGGAGCTTCATAGAGCCACTATCCTGGCACACACACACAAATTTCACAAAGGTAGTATTCCAGCTCCAATCCTGACATGGGGCAAGTAAGAATAACCTTATATAACTTGAGGATGGATGATCAAAGCATATGATTTCATCTTTTTTCATCTTTTTTCATTATCCTAAGCATCGCAAACATCTTCAATAATAAAACCACAACTTTGTATTATAAGCAGCGTTAAGAGAAATGTTAACACCTCCTATAACTGAAAATTGCTAGGACTACATTCTGCTGGGCTTTTGGTCTCTCTGCAGTTTTCAAATACCTATGTCCACCTTTAAGTTCACAACATCTCAGCTTATATAGCTTTCTCAATCCCGGAAGTGAATCCCTGGGCTCCTAGGACCCAATTTTCATACTACATTCCTTGAACCTATACAACGTTTTATTATACCACAACAGTTTTTGGGGGGAAAGAAATGAGTACACCTCCCCATTATAAGAATAATTCTGTACTAACCTCTATAGTGTGTCAAGAAAGGTCACTACCCCGTCAGTCTTCAGGTGTTACCTGCCTCACAAACTGCCCTTGTTAAGAAGGGCCTCCCAAGTGGCCCTTGCCTGTTTCTTTGCAGAAGTAAACATCAGAATTCACAAGAACTACCTGTTTCTGTATCTCTACCTGTAATTCAGCTTCAGCACATGAAACTGGCCAGTCATTATGAATTCTGCATAAAAGGATCTGACAAAAAATACAGATACTCTTACAAGGGGTGTCCTTTTCATTTGCATTTCTTCTTTCAACCTAAATTAAACACTAATACCACCCCACAGATATATCTGCTTAACAAAAATTACTTCCAAATCACTAACAGGAACATAGTTGTACGGACAATACTCTATAGAGTTCACTCTAATGGAATCTGATGTATAAATAATAAGCTATACTTAATCACTAAGAGAATTAAATTTCTTTTGCTTCTTCCTGGAAATCAGAGACCTAAAAATGTTTAATTGACTATATGTACTACATATAGTCAATTTAAATGATGACAATAAAGATCGAAGATTTAATGATTAAAAATAATGCTGTTCTTAAAAGAATAGAAAGAGCCATGTATCTAGAATACTGATTATATTTATACCACCTATTTTATTTAAATTTAATAACACCTTACATGTTTTATACAATATTAAAAGTTTTCTTTTTTCTTTTTTTTTTTAACTTTGCAATACAATTCCAAACTTTCCTCCATGCTCTGTCTAATGAATATAGTTCTTAGGAAACTGTAGATTTGTTTACTACTGATTATTTCAACTAAATATACAATCTAAAGTCCAAAAGCTGTTACTGATGGGAAAATGCATATTTTGATACAACTTTTAAAATATAATTAGAGTGAAAAAGAAACAATAAGGAACAATCAATATCAAAAATGCTGCTCTTTTATATTCCCAAATTACAATATATAAGTTTAGGGATGGGGAAGCCATGATGGCTCAGTGAGTTAAGCACTCACTTTGCAGCCCTGGGAACCAAGGATCGAATCCCGGCCCCGGCCTGTGTGGACCCATATGCTGAACTGGGGAGTGCCCCCAATTCAGTTCTCACCAGGGTGAGACCCAGGTTTCAAAAGCTCAACACGGTGACAAGCTTCCTTTCTAGAAATAAGACGTTTCTTGACAACGTGATCATGTATAACAGATCTTTTGGGTTTGTTTGCTGTTTTTTGTTGTTGTTTTTTTTTTCTTGTGTTCTTCCAAGCTTCTAGTTAGAGAAAAAAGGAAAAAAAAGAAAAACGTGTCTAAAGTCCATCAGTGTTAATTCCCTGTGACAGGGATGAAGGAAAATACTTTAATAATAGTTCAAAAAATAATAATGCGATTTTGGTGCAAGATGGCGGCATGAGAGGAGAACCCAGACACCTACCTGGGAAGGGACTTACGAACAAAAAGGAACCCACAGGGGAAACCCTGAGAAGCACCCTCAACTGAGAGAACCACACAACGCAGAACAACACACAAAGGTTAGAGGAAAAAGGGGAGAGCGGGAGAGGGAGGGAGAAGGAGCAGTTTGGGGAC
>PVKE010012018.1:0-39119 GCA_004027555.1 Craseonycteris thonglongyai | reverse complement strand
GACAACAATACAAGTATATTAAAATCTAATATAGATATATTCAAATTTACAAGAAGTATGTTAAAGTTACAATATATTTATTATGGTTTACAATACTGACTTCTTAATTTAAATAGAATTATTGTTATTCCTAATATATTTGTAATACTGTCCCTTATTTTTCTCTCAGTGTAATGACTGCAGTTTAGAGATCTGTTGCTGAGAATGCTCACTTATCAAGTAAATAGATAGGTAAGAAAAGCAATTTAATTTAAAACAAAGAAAGGGTACTTACATTTTAAACAGAAGAAAAATTGAAACTCAACGTGGTCACCGAGGATAAATAATATTGATTGATAATAATACTGTTAATACAAAAGAAAAGAAGCTACCATATGACACTACCAAATATTCAAGCTAACTGACTGTGTTCTTCGATGAGTTGAGTCGTAACTGTTGCGTTCACGCGTTGAGTCCGGTGACAAGTGTAACACATAAGTCAAAATGTATTGTCTAGGTGGGCGGAGATCACAGTGTCAGGCTGTCAGAATTCTAGGAATTTATGACCTTGGCAAATTCCCAGAATGCATTAAACTATTGCTAGAAAGTTTTGTCTTCTACCCCTTTGCGCTCGAGGCCTTTTTCGCTTGTGCGAACCAGCCACTCGAGACGATTTCGGCCAAATTGCAGAAACATTTTACAAGTACTTTAAAATCATTTATAGGGGAAGCCGGGATGGCTCAGTGGGTTGAGCGCTCACTTTGCAGCACCGGGGACCGAGGATCAAGTCCTGGCCCCGGCCCGTGCAGAACCATATGCTGAGCTGGGAGCTCCCCCAGTTCAGTTCTCTCTCTGTCTCTGTATCTGTATCTCTCCCTCTCTCTGTCAAAAATAAATAAATAAAAACATAAAAAAAAAAAGATTTCTTTAAAATCATTTATAAACAAACAAACATATACAAATAATAAAATTTCACCAATTTAGTTATTTTTATAGTGAAAACAACAAAATTTGATAAATATTGCACTCTGTAATTAGTTTTTGTGTGATATTTCGTAAAACAATGCCCAAGATGCATCCTAGGTTTATCAGGACACGTATCACAGTAATACGTTACTTCCCGCCTACCTCCAGGCGTGCTCCGGTCACAGCAAACCTTGCAGTCCCTTTCTGGCCCTTGTAGTACTATGTGAAGCTTCCCATTTAGTCGGATTTCATCGGAATGCGACGTAGACACTTGCTCACGATGCTGGCGATATGATCCTCTCCATTGCTCGACAAGTGTTTTTAGAAATCGCAAGTGGCTGAGTGACTTTTCCCCTTTTTTGGTCTTTTCTAGTTTATACAGAATGTAGGAATTGATCAGGCAAATTTCCATGCCCCCCCCCAAAAGTTTAAGCCACCATTTAAGCGATTTTCGCAGAAAACAATACCTTGATGCATATTGGTCCGCCCGATCAACACCACCCATATATTTTATATAATTCAAAACAATATTGGGTTTCTTGACCATTATTTCCACACCACCTTGTGTAATCCTTTTGACTGTCGACATTCCTGTGTCACCCCTCGTAGTCAAACAAGTGACAATCCTCTTATCTTTCCACCCTAAAAGTAAGGTGTTACCCCATTGATATGCGACCGTGGATTTTTTCCGAAAAATTTGGCTTTTTTATTTCCTTGGGCAATTCTTTCCTGTTCGTTAAGATCGTTCTGAAGATATTGCATTTCAATTTGGCTAGTTCTTGAGCTAAGACATAACTAGTATAGTAGCAATCCATCTACATATGTTGCCCCTGAGCATCTGGAATTTTCTCCAATAACGTTTTGTATAAGTGTATCGGAATTCTTGATGAAACAGGTAAATCAGGTCTGACCAAGAGCTCTGTTGTGAGTGATCCATAATATGGCAAAATGCAACAAATGTAGCCAGTCTTCGAGTCAGCTAGAGTATAAACTCTGATACCCCATTTTGTCGGTGTCGGTTTCTTAGGATTGTATGTTATGATTTGACACTTCAAATCAGCCGGGCACTGTATTGGCACCGCTCGAGTTGCTGCTTCAAATCAGCCGGGAGCCTCAGCGGTGCTGCTCAAATTATAAGAGCTACAATCGCTTCAAAGTCCACGGTACACGGAATTCCACCCCAGACATTGCAAGCGATCGACGATCGACCAAAATTGGCCTCGCGATCGACCGGTTGATTGTGATCGACTTGTTGGCCACCCCTGACATATGGTATCGTAGGTGGGACATTAACTCTGCCCAGATACCAATTAAATGTAAATTAGATACCAATTTAGCAGTAGAGCATATCAGAGTACAGATATGTCATAATTTATATGTGGCCTATTGATGGATATTTAGTCTGTGTTTTTTTTTGTTTTGCTAAGGCAAGCAATTAATCAATACACATTGCTGTACATGTATTTAGATAATTCTGTTAGTATTTCTATCATAAATATTTCTAGAAGTGGATTAGAAATTATGTACATTTCAATTTTAATAAATTATGCAAGAATTACTTTGCAAAAATTCTAATACAAATCAACAATCACACTAAATGTATGTGAGAATATCAATTTTCCCAACACCCTTGCCAATACTCGATGTTATCATTCTTATTAATTTTTGCCAATCTGATGAATAAATAAGGTTCTTTTAAAATTTTACATTCCTCCAACTTGTAATTTGATAAGCATCTTCTAATATATTTATTGTCCACTTGCAATTCCTTTTCTATGAATTGTCTTCTTTATCTTCTTTACCCACTTTTATATTTTGCTATCTTTGTCATTAATTTCTAGAAAAAATTTTTTTTTAAAAAATAATTTTTTTCTCATTCTATCTGAGTTGATTTATAAAAAATATCTTTTACTACAGAGAAATTATAAATTTTTATTAGAAAAATATATTGATTTTTTTCCTTCTACTTTGTTTTGTGTCAGTGGGTTTCTTCTCTTAGGAAAGCTGTGCTCAATCTGGGATGGCAAATATTTACCTGTTTTTTTATTTAATACTTGTATAGATTTATGTTATATTTACTTTTTAATTCATAGGGAAATTCCTTTAAATATAGTGTGAGAAAGGGTTCTAGATTTATTTTCTTTCAAATTATTTCAACATTATATACTGAGTATGTCATCTTTTTTTTGGCTTATTTTTATTCTCTATTAGTATTTAATAGGTTTATAAATTGACTAACCACAAACATGTTTTGTTTGGTTCACATTTACTTTCCTATTCTCATTCTTTCTCTCCCTCTCTCCTTCTTCCTCTCTCTTTGTATTTCTTATTTTATCCCTTTTTTAACATTTTAATTGCCTGAACCTGGTGTCCATGCCCCAGTTCTCCCCAGACCCCACCACTCTCTATTGTCTCATGTGAAAATGTTTCACATCTTTACCTCTCTGCTTGGCTCCCAAAAGCATTTGAATTTTCACTCCTTGACACTGATTTTTCTAAGTAATTTTATTCTTTGAGTTGATTTAGATAAATTATTTTGTACTTCATGGGCATAAGAGAATGATGTGTATTTTGTAGGATATGAACTTCTGGAAATACTTTTATACTGACTGTTTTTTTTTAGTAGTTATTCAAATTCTCCATAGCCACACATATTTTTGGTGACATGATTTGTCAAATTTTGCAAGACAATATTAAGGTTGTCTTTAAGATATCTAAAAATCCATTGTAATATGCAAAACAATGTAAAATACTTGCATTCAAGCAATAATTCAAAGACATTTTACCACAATCATAAGAGCAACACACAAAAAACAAATTATGAAAGAAAGATCTGGGTACCATTATGTACTCTAAACTATGAGGAAACTAAAAAGATAATGGGCTTTATTCAAAGCCAACTAATAAGATGGTTGTAGATAATTATCAGATTACTGTGTAGTCTGAGCTGCAACAGTTACACTCCAGACAATCTCTGGGAGTCAGCAGAAACCAAAGCCATGGGTGCAAACCAGCCAAATGCACAGCCCCACCAGCACTCCATCTTCTACTCTACATCTTCAAGTGCTATTAATTGGAATTCACCATTTTAGGACATTCATATCTTCTCCTTAAGAAACCGACCAGACTTCCAGACTCTCTACTGTCCTACTACAGGTTTCCTGTTCATAATGAAGTTGTTGAAATTATTAGTTTCAAAAGATATCCAGAAACTCAATCCCCAAAGGGGCTTTTAAAAATTGCACTAGAGAGGTCCAAGATGGTGGCAGTGTAGAAGGATGCTGAACTCAGCCCTTTCCACGAGCAAACTCAAAAACACACATAGACAGGTAACAGTTACTCCTGAAAGCAAACCCAGCACTGAATGAACCACTTCTGACAGCAAATAAAAGAAAGAACCAAATAGAAATGTGGGGAAGCCAAGGGGCCCTCCAGGACTGTGGGAACTTGCCGGGGTTGGCAGAAGGATGAACAGTGGCTCGCTTAGGGGTTTTGGCTTACCTGCAGGATCACTGCAGCTTGTTCACAGCCACATCGCCGGGAGCCTTGGCCTCCAAATGAAGGAAGCAGGAATAAGGCATTACCACACACACCTGGCTTCAGGGCCTCTTCAGGCTTCAGGCTCAACCCCAGTTGCAGGAAGTGCCTATTGGTGCTCAACGCTGGAAATGCCTGCTCAGCCACAGGTGCTGGTAGTACCTTGGGACAGTATTGTTTTGTACTATTTTTATTTTATCAAAATACTGAATTTCTGATCGGTTTTAGACTATGTGTTTTACAGCTTTATTATTTGGTGTATAAAGATGCATAATTGTTATAGCTTCTTTGAGCATTTGTTTCATGATACAGTATAGCCCTGACCAGTTTAAGGGTTATGGTTATATATTATACTGTATAATTGATATTAATATTGCCATTATTTTTGTTTTTGTTTTGTTTTTATGTGCCTAATTATGCTGCAAATGCTTGTTTCTTTATCTTCAAATTTCTTAAAAGAAATCTTTTTTAACTTTTTATTTTTAAATTACTCTGAGACTGTGTCCCTAGCTGTGTTGTTGAGATGGTTTAATAAAATACAACAGAATGTAAAAGTGCTACCTATAGTGCAAAGAAAACCAGTACTCAGTGAATGTTAGTTTCCTATATTACGTTTTTTCTCAGAGTTCCATCAGGGTAAGGGTGTATTTTTAGGAAGACCAGACTGGATTGAAATGTAAGAAAACTATAATCTACTAAACTGTGTTGCAACTGCCCTGTTTTGGGTTATGATATATTAACGGCTATTTCTATTGAGTGTTGGAAGTCTAAAAGAAGGGGAACTGTTGAGCAAGAATTTGTCAGTACTTTTCTCTTGGTATCCAAGATACTGGTGTTTTGTTTATAGACAAATAAAATTCTAGAGACAGAAGTATCCCTCATGGATATATCTATAGAGATACACTGGCATATACCCCACAATTGTGTCATAAAACTGAATATTAATAAAAGGAAATGGAAAAATGATCAAAAAATACCTTCAGGGAAAGACTAGTTAGCTGTTTTATAAGGACATTATTTATATAGATTTTCTTTTGCTTTGTGGTGATGGGGTCATATGAATAAACTCCTACCAATCCAGTTCTATTTAAAATAAGATACCATAGTGACTAATTCTCAAATTATAGTGCTAATTAATTCAGTTTTCCTGAACAGTAGTAGAGTGCAGTGAAAATAATCTGACACTACAAAATCTGCCTAATTAAAATCTGAGTCAGTTCACACAGAAATAGATTTTCTACTCTATATTTAAGATGGATCTTTTAAAAAATATTTTACAACAGGCATATTTTATAAGAAGATTATACTCTTATTCTAAGATTCATGCCAATCATTTGATACTGCAAGTTATTCTCATCTTAAAGGTTCCTATAAATCATTTGCTCTTGGTTTGTTTTAATACAAATTTTCTGGGACATAGTACAATTATTAAGATCAATAATCTAACAAAACGGTCATAGGAGAGCTCTAGGTACACATCTAGTTCAGCACTCTATTTATGAGGTAGCAGAGGCCCAGAGAGGTTGAGTAAATTGTTTAAAGCACAGAGCTAGTCAGTGTGAAGGGCTGGACTGAAACCCATAACTCTGATTGCCCAGTACATTAATATTTTATTCTAACACTGGCAATGTAGAATGCATTTCAGAATGTAAATAAAATGTTTTCTTTGTGATTCATAGTTTGTGAGAGAAAGTGCTATAAGAATTAATGAAATGATACATGTAAAAACAGATAACATGTTACCTAGTACTTATGATGTACCCAGTAAGTTATTTGTTCTCATGTTTTCCCTTTCATTAAAAAATATATGAAATATTCCAGACATATTCATAATTCTGTTTAAGAACTAAAGTGCTGCCAACACTGTTGAAACTGTTTTATGTAACACTCTAAGATCCCATGCTATTCTCCCAGTTAACTTTAATATGTATATTGATATTTCAGCATATTTCTCTGATTTTATCATTTCTTGATGATTTTATATGTACATATTACAGCATTGTATTTTACTATTTTATATGTTTTAAACTACATAAGTACTATAATGTAATGTCTCTTGAAAAATTTTTTTCACTCAATGTTATGTTTAGGGGAATTATTTATGTTGATTTAATTACCTCTATTTTATTCATTCACTTTCATTGCTGTACAATATTCTGGTCTATGAAGACATCACAGTGTGTACAGACTAGATCTTCTGTTAATCCTGTTGTAAATGTTGACGTGTTTTCTTGTAGTATATATGTGCAGTAATTTCTCCAGGGGATGGTCTTAAGAACGTAATTTTGTTGAGTTAAGGGTGTGTACATCTTCACCCTACCTAGATGTTGTCAAACTGCTGTCCAAATTTGGAATGCCTATTCAGTGCAGAAAAGTTCCTGTTACTCCACATGCCAGCCAACACTTGGGATGTTAGACTTAAAAATTTTTAGCAATCTGAAAAGTATGAGTGATCATATTGTGGATTTAATCTGCATTCCCTAAGTTAACAGAGAGGTTGATCATACTTTCATATGTTTACTGGCCATTTCTATTTTCTTTTTCTGTAAATTGGTCCCTCATATATGTAGCTCATTTTTCTGTTGGGTTGTGTTACTTTCATGTTGATATTTTGAACTTCTGAACATAGATAGATAGATAGATAGATAGATAGATAGATAGATAGATAGATAGATAGATAGATAGATAGATAGATATTCATTCCAGGCAGTATCCAGCCACAAAACCATTCTCACTATATTGACAATGACTGGATTTTTCCCAGATAGCCTCTTTTGTGAGGTTTATGTGTGGATATATCCTCTGTTAGCGTACGGTTTGTCTTTCAACTGTATCTATTGTGTCTTTGTTGTAAAGAAGTTTTAAATTTTAATATTTGTATTAGCCTTTATGTTTGGATATTTTTAAAGAACTCTTTCCCCAGCTTAAAGTTACAAAGATAATCACCAACACTTATAAGTTTAAATTTTTTACCTTTCACATTGAGATCTTTAATCCACTTGGAATTCATGCATGTGCCTTATTTTAAATAGGAATCCAAATTATAGTCTATTCAGGTATAACCCAATTTTGTCAGGACTATTCCTTGAATCCTTTCTTCACTGTATTGTGATGTCATAACTATATGATGCTCTTCCTGACTTCCAGTTCCATTTGTTTGTTTATCCCTGAGTGCTGTCATAGTTATGTAGCTCTATAGTTATATACATTAATGTCTTGATATCCGGTAGGGCTAATCACCCTTTACCGCTAATATTACTGTGAGTTTGGTTTCTTACACTCTGGAGCAAATGATTCATACAAGCAAAAATTTCAGAAAAGAGTCCAACCTCGTGAGAGATCGTCAGAGCACGACAGTCAGTGCAGTGGTGGAGAGAGCACTGAACACTGAATCACGGGCATGAGAAATGTTGTTATGTTCACCAACTCTTTGGGATCCAGTTTTCTCATCTTTAAAATGAATTGTATCATTGCTTAGTAAAAGTTGCTATTTTGATACAAGGAGGGCAGCAAGGCTGATGAAAAAGCAGTTTATAGAAAAAGGAAGTACTAAAGTTTAGGGGACGTCTGTGTGTAGGTAGCTAAAATGCGGCTAGACCGGACTCTGGAAAGGACAGACCAGGCAGATTACATTCAAAGCCATCTGTAGAAAAACAGTTTTCCTCTGGGATTTAGGTGTCTCATTTTGCAACTACACAGAAAGAACAGAATGTCTCCCATGGTTGGCTGATAGAGTGAGCTACTTAGCCTTGATATAAAACAGAGGTACAGATGTAAAAAAATGAATGGTTTGAAGGCCAAGTTAAGTTGGATTAAATATCTGTGCATTCCCATGTTTATGCAATTGTGCCTTGAAATTTTCTTTCCCTAGGAAATAGTTATTGTACCTTACACAGCTGACAGATTGTGTCATATAAAAATCTAACAGAATGGAGTGTCATTAAAGGATAATAAGGAGTAAGCCACCTACATATGTGATTCAGGGAAGGGAAGCACTTCAATCTATGTGATGTTGTAGATAGGATAATTAACAAATGCATTTCCCTGTTTAGAGCTTCCTTGACAAATTTTACCACGTACTGAAACTCTTGGTTGTACTATCTGGTTAAAGGCCTAAATGCTTTTCTCAGTTCAGAACTACAGACCCAAGACCCATGGCAATATTATTAACACCACCATTTTAATAGCCAGCCACATATCAACTCAGGGTTACTGCTGGTGAGTAGAGAGAAATTAGATAGAATTCTTTTTTTTTTTTGAGATAGAATTCTTGAGTTTAACCAGCACAGTGTATTAAAAATGACTGAAATTAAAACTATAAGTTTTTTTTTCTTTCTTTAAGAGCCTACAGAAGGTGTTGGAATCTTATAAATTACAAAAGTAATTAAAGTACATAAATTGCCTATAAAAACAACTATGGGGAAGCCGGAATGGCTCAGTGGGTTGAGCGCTCACTTTGCAGCCCCGGGGTCCGAGATCAAATCCCAGCCCCAGCCCCTGAAGACCCATGTGCTGAACTGGGGTGTGGCCCCCCAGTTTGGTATTCACCAGAGCGAGCTTCCCATGTGGGAGACCCCCAGTTCGACTCCCAGCTAGTGGGGTCATGCCTCCCATGTGGGAGGTCCCCTGGCCCAGTTCCAGCTTTTGTAGCCCCCACCCACCTGTGTGAAACGAAACCATGTTGAAAACTGATGACCTACAACTATGGAGACTGCTCTGGGCCCTCCCCCTTCTCTCTGTCTCTCTCTTTCTCTTTCTCTGTCTCTGTCAAAAACAATAAAATAAATCTTAAAAAAAATTAGTCTTCAGTGACTCTCTTCTGGCAAACCAATGAAATAGGTTGTCTTCTCCCTTTTATAGGTATGAAAACAAAATGCAGTAGTACTTGCCTAAGTTACTTAGTTAATAAGGCAGAGTTAGGATTTGAACCCTCTTTTTACTTTTAATATATCCACCATACTCATTTGTACTCCATGGCATGGGTGTTCATTGTGAAGGAGTGTTCTGATCCAGTCTACAGTTTAAATTCACACTAACTAGTCAGCGTGCTCATACAGTGAGACAGTAACCTCCAGTCTTTGGTGTCTTAATTTCACATTTCCATAGTGCCCTGAGTTTTATCTCATTATTCTAGTAAATATACTACGTAGCAGTTGTAGATTTATATTGCTATTCTCCTACTACATACTAGGCATTTTGAGAACAAAGACTATCATTTTCTCATCTTTGTATCCCCAAAGATTAGCGATATCCCATAGTAGGCACTGAATAAATGTTTGCTGAGTGAGTAAATGAAGAGCATCTCCATATCAAATTCTTTTAAAATTCTTCATTTTACCGATAATAAAAGTGAAGCAGAAATCAGAAAAATGAATTGCCAAAGACCCACATTTACTGTCTGGTTGCGTAGACTCAGGATCCCTTGAGTCCGGAATCTGTACCATGCTCTTTTCACCATGGACAACTTAAATCTATGAATGTGCATAGGAGGAAAGAGAGAATCTGCTCAGAGAGTGAAAAATTCTGGGTATTTTCTGTTACCTAAAGCCACCATGAGAAATATGTTGTTTCAGTGTCATCGCTCATGAAAACAAAGATGCCATTGTTAGTATCTGACTCACATCAGTGCAGGGAGAACTTCGTTGTCTTAGCACCTGGATGTAACAAGTAGCATTAGCAAGTGCTCCCGTTATAGAACCACTAATGAGGCAAATTGTTGAATCAGTATCCCCTTTCAAACCAAAATCAGACAAATGAGCTGGTACACTCGAAGGTTCAGGGAAAATAAAATTCTCAGTAGAGATAGAAATGAGGCTTTGCCAGGTATTTGAGACATAATAAGTGCATCTGAAGCAAGCACCATAGTTCCTCCATCATATGGAAGACCCAGCACATCTGCCTGTCTGCTGGACATAGTCATGAGGATGCTGATAGGCAGGGTGGATTCATTGGGAGGACTCTGTTCTTCTCCTAACCCACTGATAACAAGGTATGGCCAGATACATTTTTAAAGCAACCATAAGGAAATTTTACAAATTCTTATGCTCTGATGAATGGAGCAGCAGATAAAGTAATTTTCTTAATCTGAGATGCATAGAACTATGACCTGATGACCACAAACCCCTCTGTACTTCATAATTCTCATTATACTGAAACATGCTATCTCGAGCTGAATACTGTTACCATCTCTCCTCGCTTGCCTAAATGACCTCCCATACTTCCACTTATAAAACTTGTGAAGGTTAAATTTATGTGTCATTTTGACTGGGCAAAGGGATGCCCAGATACCTGACAACATATTCATGGATGTGTCTATGTCTATTTCAGGAAGAGATTTGAATCAGTAGTTTCAGTGAAGGGCATCTACCCTCACCAATGTAGGTGGGCCTCATTCAGTTCATGGAGGGTCCAATAAAACAGTAAGGCAGAGGAAGGACACATTCTCTTTCTCTCTGCTTGAGTTGGGATAGCCACTTCCACCTGCCCTTAGACACTCTAGCTCCTGGTTCTTGGACCTTTGGAGTGGGATTGAATTACACCACGGGCGTTCATGGTTGTCCAGCTCGCAGACCACAGATGGTAGCATATCTCTGCCTCTATAATCACACTGAGCCAATTCCCATAAGAAATCTCCTTGTATATATCCTATTGGTTCTGTTTCTCTAGAACCCTAACTAAAAAACAAAACAAACAAAAAAACATGCTTGGATATACTGGGACTTCTGCCCTCATTCTATATTGGGACCTAAATCCCCACTTCAGCCACTCTAGTGACATTGCCCTTAACCTGCTTTTTGTGACTTTGTGACATCATCAATGAAGACTTTAAACCCAGGATCAAAGCCAATAAATCTTCTTTGGTCCTATGCCTGAGCAAGGGCAGATGCCACTTGTGAACTCTCAGCTTCTAGAAGTCTTTCAAAGTACCTAATAAGTCTGTGCTGCTACTGGTGACATTGTGACATAGGAAGGGTCTTGTCAGATAGGAGAAGCAACATCATGTGCTCCTGCACATTCTTTTTATTTGCCTTATGTCAGTATTTCAGGAGCACATCCACAATCACTCTGTGCGATACAGGCTTCAGGTTCTCCTGGGTCTGGCCACTCTAGGGATATCTCAGACTCACTAGGGGACAGCCAGTGCCGAGGAGCACCATCTTACTGTATCTTTCTGCACCAGTTACCCTATGTCCTAGAAAAGACATTTCTACACATCCAGAAAGCAAATAACCACATCTCCACTTTCTCTTTTTCTTAACTCTGCACCAAGGAAACATTTGGAGGGAGATGCTAGCAAAGGTCCCCTAGCTCCCCTGACAGGAGACCTCCAGAAGAGAGCGTGGGGCCGCAAGATGGAAGTTTCAACCTCTCCATCTTGGCTTGGATTCTAATGGAGATAAGAAAACTTCAACTTAACGAAATGTTCTTTTTGTCCCTTAGTTTATAAAATAAGGAAAATAAAATGTATCCTATCAGATATATGAGCAAACTAAAGATCAAATCAATAATGCATGTGAACCAACTTTGGGATTGCAAAATGCACAATGGATCAGGTCATGATTGGGATCATAATGATTTGGCAGAAGGGTAAGAGAACAATCTTCCTAAAAGCCAAAATAGCTTATGAAACTTCACAGGAGTGATTATAATTTTTAACATCTGTAAAGAGTTTTCCAGAGCACTTCCACATAAATTATTCCACTTAATCCTCATATTGGCAATGAAATATTCAGGGTTATTTTTCTCTTTTTAGAAAAAATGAGGAAATTGAGTTCTAAAGAGATTAACCTACTTCGGAAAACTCAGCCAGTTACAAGTGACATTAACTTTGGTTTTCTCACTCTTGTTTTCTTATAACTTCTATTTCAAGAAAAAAATTGCATCAAAAGTTGTATTAAAAGTATTACATTTAATACTTTGTTATTTGTGCAAGGAAAAATTGCCCTGTAGGTAAATAATATTCTCAGATTTCTTTCATAAAACCAAATTATCCTTGAAAGTTATTAGAAGATTTTACTCAGATTCATGTATGTGTGATGTGGATTAATACTTCCTGCAGAGGTTATTAACTACTATAAAGAACATTTTCACCATTCTCCTACCTAAATAGGCTTCCTCATTATAGAAACAAAAATAATATATGGAATTAGATGGCAGCTTTAGTAATTACAACTAAAACCAAATGTGAAGAAACAGATGAAAGAAATTGTATCTAAATGGAATCATTTTTCAGACAGCTTCTATGAACTACCAGTAGGCTTTGGTAGTAATAGGTTTGCTTATAATGGTTATTAAATATAGACTCATTAAGTTTTATGGTTGATGAGTAAGAGTATAGTACAAATACTAGAATAGAATACTGTGTGTACATTTTTAAAATACTTTATAAAGCTATTTTAAAAATAAGTATAGGGTGTTTTTTTATTTGTTTGTTGTTTGTTTGTTTCTAAGAAAACAAATTTGGTATTTGAATTAGTAAGACCAGGGCTGAGGGATCTGTTTCGCTCACCACATTAAAAGAGTGATTATTCATCCATTCCCTGTCCCCAGGAAAGAGTGAAATATCTGTGAAAATTAAATAGTACATGGCAGATGGACATTTCTGGTCACAGAAAGGGCAAAATAAACATTCATAGAAATCCCTCTACGCCACAGGAGAGTTGTTCTGTTAGGATCTTGCTGATAGGGTCAGTGGCTCATTGTTTGTTGTAGCCCTCAGTGGTTACAAATTAGATGACAAAATCAGTATTCAGTAAATCTGGACCTCCTTCCCTCCCCAAACTAGTGCCCATCCTTAAGTTTAGAAAAGAATGTAGGAGGGAGACCAAGGGAATACCCCCTCTCTTCTATCTTTGCTGAAACTAAAGAACGATGTTCAGAAAGTAGGATTGAGATCTTGCTGTTTATTCCTTGAAGCTGAGAGCATATCACTTGAATGTCCTGTTGCGATGCTAGTATAGGGGAAAGAAAAGGGAAGTCAAGACCCAGTTTCTAAATCTAAACGTTTTATAAAAATGCAGGCTCCCAGGCCTCACGCACAGCCTTGTGAACAAGGATCTAGGGTGGTGGGCCCAGAAACTATTATAAAAATCTGACCTGTGATTTAATGATCTGCTAGAGTGGGCACTGCTGTTCTATCAGTATTTCTAAAATTATCCCATTTCACAACAGAACTTTATCAAGAACTTGGCAACCATACCAACACACAAAAAAAGCTGTTTTCTAAAGACGATTTTCATTTTACAGATTAAAGGAGCAGTAACAGTGGCCTTAGATCTCTGAGATCCAGACTACTTGTGACTTATAAAATGTCAAGGAGCCCGGGAGTAGTAGGATCTGTAAGGCATAAACCAAATTCTTCTGACTTCAAAACCAGGGCTGTACCCACCTTAACACTAAACCCTCTCCTCATTTAAATTCACATAGTAATTACTTAAGCATGTAGCAGTAGTAACATGTTTTTGAGTTCTAACTATGTGCTGGGGACCATTTTCAGCCTTTAACAAGAATTAACTCATTGAATCCACAGAGCAAACCTATGAGGTCCATACAAATGCTATCCCACTTTTATGAAACTAAGGCATAGAGAGGATAAGGAAGTTGCCCAAGGACCACATAGCTAATAAGTGACAGGATTCGTATTAGAACCCAGGTGTTCAGCTTCAAAACCCTAGCTCTTTGGATACTAGGCAATATTGTATAAGGCTCTAACATTTGTTGAATACCCTAGAATTGAGGGTTTCTACCTACATTACCTTGTTTAATCTGGCTCAGGAGTTTGAGCCATTTACCCAAGGCCACATGGGACAGTAAATAAATTGGTTGAACAGTGTATCACTTAGGACTCTTTTAGATATAGGTAACAACAACCTAACAGTAATGGAATTAAACAAAAATGAAGTATGTTGGCTCAAACAACCGGAATGTTCTGGGATAGGACCAGTTTCAAGCACAGCTTTATCAGGGGTCCAAATGATGCCATCCAGACCTGATTTTCCTGGTCACTATTTCAGTGTTTTCTCTGTTGATTCCATTATCTACCCTCACATGGGCTTTATGGAAACACCCACGCAATAAGAAAATCTACTAGCCAACAGCTAAACATCAAAAGTTTTTACCCCAAGACTGTGTATCTGCTATGAAAATAACCGAGCAGACTAAATCTGGATGAGGAGGCTGAAACCCAAAATCACAGAGATGTTCACTGCAAATCAAACCCTAGCCTAGCCTGGTTCCCTTTAAATAAGAAATGATTTGTGAGTAGATCGATGTGTTTCCTATCATAGTCCCACAGTGCTTCCTTCACACACCCTTAAGTTTAAAAGCTTTTCACTGGGATTCAAGAGAAAAAGCACATGGTGAAGCTCCCTCTCATGTTGCTATGGAAGTATCTCACCCCTGTCTCCCTACTTCTGCAGGTCCACATGGTATTAGGTGTGGGCCCTGCTGGGTGATGGGAATTGCCTGGAGTCTACCATACACCATGCGGACACTTCCTCTCTGCCTGAGCATCACCATCTCCCTAGGGCTCCAACAAGGGAACTGAACACAGGTTTCCTTCTTTTCTTGGATCCCAGAATCCCACTGGGGTTTTGAAGTCTCCTCAAGGCTCTGACCAGAGGGCAGCCACAGGGTCCTTTAATCTAGCATCCACGAGAGCATTTGTGGTTATTGCTGCTCTTCCAATCACTTCTCTGAATCTTTCACTGAGGAATCTTCATAAAATACCAAGGTTGGGGTATAAACAATAACATAAATGGAGTCACTTTAAAAAGAAGTGGGAGCTGAAGGAACTGCCCTGCCTGTCTTATGTCTGAAAACTTTGGAATGTTGAAACAGGGCAAAATAACCTTTGGACTAGGCCTAGCAAACTTATGTCCTAAATAACTATGCACTAAATAACAAGAAAGATTTATTATGACTATTGGACTGATGACTACTAAACTGAAAATTTGAAACATTGTTTAGAATTAACATCAGTATGTTATCAACACCAATAGAAATGCCTTTCTTCTATGTAATTATTCCTCTTCTCATTCTCATAGATAGCCTCAGTCTTTGTCTCCCAGTCAGAACACTATTTGGGCTTCTTCTGGAATCAATGCATCCTGGATAGCTATTTTTATTGATCTCAAATAAATGCTAGTTGCATCTCACCTTAAAAGCCCTTGTTTGGGGAAGCCAGAATGGCTCAGCAGGTTAGGCACTCTCTTTGCAGCCCCAGGGTCCAAGAATTGAGTCCTAGTCCTGGCCCATATGGACCTATATGCTGAGGAGGGGTGTGCTTCCTATGTGGGAGGCCCTCAGCTTGGTTGTTGCCAGGGCAAGCATTCTGTGTGGGAATCCCCTGGTTCGGCCTCCAGCTTGCAGAGGCGGGCCTCCCATGTGGGAGGCCCCAGCCTGGCTCCTGCCCTGTGCAGCCCTGCCCACCTCTGTGGAATGAAACCATGTTGAAAACTGATGAAATACAACTATGGAAACTGCTCTGGGCCCTCCCCCTTCGTTCTGTCTCCCTCTGTATCTCTCTCTCTTTCTCTTTCTCTGTCAAGACAATAAAATAAATTCGTAAAAAAGGAAAAGGAAAAAAAGAAAGGCCTTCTTGTTTTTAGATTAACAAGGGGTTGTGTCAACTAAGAGAAAATCCTCTCCCTTGCTCAAACCTCTGTTCCAAACATTTTGTCTAGTCTTTCCACATCCCAAAGACAAACTTTGGAAGGCAAAAGCCAGGAAGAGACTAAAAGCTACTTCCCCTGCTCATCTCTCCCCTTGAGCTTAAAAAGAACAAAAAAAGAGAAAGGAAATATCAGTATACAAAACAATGGCTGATATTGCAAAAATATCTTCCCACCACTCTATTATATAAATATATCAAATGCCTATAATTTGCCAGGAGCTATATTGGGCACTTTCCATATCTCATTTATTTTTCACAACTACCTACCATGGCACAGACCAGAACAGCAAGTCTCAGAGAGGTCAAGTAACTTGCCCACTGTCACAGGGCCATGCCTGGGCTTTTTTGCCCTCAGATTATTCTTCAGCCTTCCCCTGTTCTGTTCTGTATGGAGAAAAGGAGGCTGCCTTTCCTGGCTCCCAAGTCAGCTGATTGCAGCTGGATTTGATCAATGGGTGACAGTAATGGGAGACTGGAGGACAGGATGAGGAAGAAGCCAGGGTAACTCTTACCCCATATCTCTCCTTACCTGATCTCTGGACATTGCTGAATCCCCTATAGCTCCACCTCCCACTAGACAGGCCATTGTGATTCTAGCTTCTGTAAGTGCCTGCTCTGGGCTATAGTAATGAGGTCGACTAACCACCTAGATTTGCCTGGAACTGAGAGTGTTCTAGGACATAGGAGTCTCAGCACTGTTGAAACAGAAAGTGCTGTGCAAACCTGACAACTGGTCACCCCAGTGGTAACATTACCTCCTCTGGTTGCCTCCTCAGCCTAAGTGGTAGTGCCTGCCTGAGGTTAACTGTGCATGGATGATTCCCAGCCTCCATCACCTGTTCCACACATTCCCTTCATTAAATCACTTCTGCTGTATGGAGTGGTTTCTGTTTTCCTGGTTAGAACAGGTTTTTCCTTTCTCTTCCTTGCTCTTTTTTTTATTTTTTATTTTTTATTAGGGTGCCATTGGTTAGTAGAGTTACATAGATTCCCGGTGTGCAATGCTATAATACATTATACATGTGTTGTTGCATCCTGAGCTCACCACCCAGATCAGGTTTCTGTTTTTTTTCATCACCATATGCTTGGATCCCCTCTTCTCTGCTCTTTATGCCTCAGGGGAAATAGGCTGTGAATCTAATACAGTTACCCAGCTAGTAACTGGCAAAGGTGATATATTTTTTTTACCAAAGGCCATGTTCTTATCACCACATTATATTCAATCAGAAGAATTCCACTGCAGTTTAAGGAAAGACAGTTCTCCACACCTGCCTGCCCCTGCCTGTATAATTTTACCATCAGGAAGTATAATTTTATTTTCTTTGTCTTAAAAGATCAAGTCATGGTAACAAAACTTACAAGTGCATTATTTTTAGCTCAAGCAAGTAAAACCCAGCTTCTGTCTCTGCTCTTCTGAAAGGGAGTGGGAAGGAGAGGGGGAGGTTACTGCTCACTGCCTTTACACGCAAGGTGACTACAGAGGCCACCCAGACACGGGCTGTGTGCTTCGTTTTCTGAATACTTCCCATCTAACCAATGAAATGGCCCCCATCGTGGAACACATCTGTGCAATTTCCATTATGTGTGTAGCTATTATTATAGCAACAGGCAACCAGGACTTTTTTCTTTTAAGGACAAATATGCATTCTATATTTGAAAGAAAAAAATTCATAAGTAAGAAATGTGATCTTAAATATTCAGATATAACATAGGCTTCTCTTAAATACATTACAATATAGTGAGGTAAGACATCTCAATGCATTCAAATTAGGATTTACTGAATTTCACACAGTTCAAGGCTAAAGAATGTCTTCAAGTGGTGCGTTCCAAATCAAATTTGCTTCTCATTCATATTTAATTCTTTTACAAAAGTTGAAACATGCTAAGCTACAAGCCACCAGACTGAATCCAACAGTTTCCAACATCAAGAGGCTCACAGTATCCAAATTCACAATAATATGCCTCTAGATTTTATATGAGTTAGATGCATCATGGAACAGTCTGAACTCAGGAGAATACAAGAAATTGCTCTATTTTTTTTCCTCCAATCATTGCCCCCAAATGTGCTATAGAATGGCCACCTTTGTTGCCCCTTAAAGACATGCAGGAGCCATAGCTTTCCTATCACTTTCAGATAGAAAAAGTGTGCTCTGGTTCCATCAATTCAAAACTTCAGTCCAATTTAAAGAATGTTGAGCTCCCTGCTCAGTGTGATTCTGATCCTCAGTGGGTTGCTGACAGCTCCCCACTGCATAGTTCTCTCACCTGAGATCTGCTCTTGCCTCTTCCTGCCCTGGCAGCTCACACCTGGAGTTCTTGCTGCAATAGTCTCATCACCTGGTGACCTGTGGCCTTGCACAGGCTATCCGAGAGATGACTCAAGTCTGACTGCCTGCAATGTCCACTTGACCAATTCTTTCATGCCAAACACTCGGGGGTGTTCCCACTGCCCTGCCACTACAGATAATTTTTTTCTCCTCATGAAAAGCACAGAGGATAGATTTGCATGAGGTGAAACCCTGGTTCTGTAGCCTGTGCCCAATTCTGAGAGTTTTTATTTTATAGCCCACTTTGTTGTGGCTTGAGGATGGAGGATGGAAAGCTTCCTTTTATTTCCCCAGGCAAAAGCCACTGCAGCAATCTGCATTGGCTGACAAGTCTCTAGTCCACGACTCTTCAAACATCTCTAGACTTTGAAAGGGCTGGGCTGATGTAGCAGTCGTGGTTTTGCTATTGTTGAAGAAGTTATGTCCTGTTGCTCCTAAGTACGTATTGTTTCCACCTTTAGGACTTACATGCAATTCAAACATAATAAGCACAAGGCCATTTAACATTCTGTTAGCTACATCAGGAAACTTTGTAATATGCTTTTCTTCTTTTGGGTAATGTGGAAAAGCCTAATCAATTAAAAGTATCATGAAAGACTTTTTCTCAAACTGATGCAAATAAATTGGAAACCATGATGTAATAGATAATTTCCTAGAAATACATTATTTACTAAAACTAACCACATAAAAAACAAAATATTTAGACAAAGTGATTTTTATAAGATATATAGGAAGTTATGAAATTGCTGCTCCCACATATTTGCCAAGCTCAGATGGCTTCACCTGGGGTCCTTCGTAACATCTCTTATTTGTGTGTTTTGTACCATCCCTTTTTACTTGGTTGGTTTAGCCGGTGATTTACATAATTTATTGTTTTCATCTCACTATCCCTCAAAAGAAGCAGCTTTGGATATGTTTACTGGTCCTGCTGTTTTTCTGTTTTCTAACTCACATTTTCTCTTTTATCTTTAATAATTTCTTCTTTCTGGTTTGCTTACATTACTTTGCTTTTCTTTCATTAACTCTTTAATCAGGTGTTCAATTTCTTTCTATTCGTTCACTATACAAGATAATAAATTATTCTCTGATCAGTTAAACGTATTTCTTAGGTCTGATATATTGTTTGCATTTTTTTCTAGATAGTCTGCAACTTCTATTTATTTTATTTTATTTTGACAGAGAGAGAGAGACAAAAAGAAGGGGGAGGGTCCAGAGCAGCCCCTCCCCACCCCCGCATGGGAGGAATGCCCTCACTTGGGGGCCTCCTACTTGGGAAGCATGCCTGGGGTGGGAGCCAAATGGGGGGTCTCCCACACAGGAAGATCACCCCAGCAAAAACCAAACTGGGGACACACCCCTGTTCAGCACATGGGTCTGCACAGGCTGGGGCCAGGATACGATCCTCAGACCCCAGGGCTGCAAGACGGAGTGCTCAACCCGCTGAGCCATCCTGGCTTCCCTTACTCTGCAATTTTTGTATTTCCTAATTGGAAGGGTTTTTTTAATGAGCTTATTATTAATTTGAATTTATTGCATTATTCTAGAAAAATACTATTTCTGCTTTTTTGGAGTTTATTAATTAAAAAAAAATTATCTAATATATCAGTTTCTGAGTCTGCACTGTGGGCCCTTGAAAAAAGGGTACAGATTTTTAATATATCAGTTAGATATACTTATTAATTGTTTTACTTATTATTAAATATTAGTTGTTAAGAAATAATTATTAATTTGTTATTAGATCTTCTCTATATTTTTAATTTTATATACTTGATTGGTCACAGACTAATAGAATTGAATTAAAGTCTACTGGCACTATTGTATTTTTGTTGTCTTTCATCTCAGTAAATACTGCCTTGTGAATATCACCATGATGCTATTTCAATCTTCACCATGAATTGCACAGTTTAGTATCAACTCGCTGAATGCTTTCTGACCTGAATTACATATTGTCTGATGCTAGGATTGTGATCTAATATTTCTTCTTCCTCTCTTCTCTCATCTCTCTCCTTCTTTCCCTATTTTAGTCACTGACATTATCTTGCTTGGTATTTATCTTTGTACTGTTAAATACCTCATATTTCTATTACTGATTTGGGATTTATTAGGCTTGCATTTTTCTCATATTTATGTTTAAATTTTCAATCTTTCTCAATTAATTTGTTTTTAGTATCTTCTATTTGTTTTAAATATCTCTTGTCTAGAACAGAGTTAGATATTACTTGGTGGTTCACTCTGAAAATCCGTTTCTTTTACTAGGTGAATGAGGCTTTATATAATGACAGCTATGTATTGTCTTACTTTTGTCATTGTTTTTTGTTTGCTTATACAGTTTTATTAAAGTCTTTCATTATGTGGTCTTTTTGCTGTTTTGCTTAGATTTAATTTTTTTATAAGATTTATTTTATTGTTTTTGACAGAGACAGAGACAGACAGAGACAGAGACAGAGAGAAGGGAGAGGGCCCAGAGTAGTCTCATAGTTGTGCATCATCAGCTTTCAATATGGTTTCGTTCCACACAGGTGGGTGGGGGCCATACAAGGTGGGAACTGGGCTGGGGGCCTCCAGCACTGAGGTGTGCCCCCTCGAGCCAGGGGCTGAGTTGGGGGTTGAGAATGGAACTGGGGGCCTCTCACCTGGGTAGCACACCCCAGTTCAGCATATGGGTCCACCCAGGCCGGGGCCAGGATTTGATCCTCGGTCTCCAGGGTTGCAAAGCGAGTTCTTAACCCGCTGAACCATCCTGGCTTCCCCTGCTTAGATTTAATTTTAAAATACAGTTCTGATATATTGAAAGGCTTCTGTTTTGCTTCTAGAGATTTCATTTATAATTATAATTTTATGTACTATCTTTAGGCTTTCTACAATTTCTATTAGTTTTCTACTATGAGCAATATTTCCTCTTTTTTTTCTCTCCCATCTCTCTCCTCTTTCATTCTATTTTACTCAATTATATTACTTTTCTTAATGTTTAATTTTGCACCATTAAATATGCTCACACTTCTACTGTGCGATTTGACATATTTGAAAGATACATTTTGGGTGAAGAAGAAATTATTTGAACAATCTTAAAGTGTCTCCCCTATAGACTACTTACTAGTTGCAAAGGAGAATAATCAAAACAAATGTGATTATATGGTGGAGAAATCAAACAACATGCCTTAATTTTGACCTGGATAATCAAAACTGACATCACTTGTGAGGGGCAGATGAGCTTCACATATCTCCAGATGTGATATTCTGAAAAAGACACAGCATTGCATATTCAGTATTCTGGCCAGAAATGGGTAATCTAGATCCAATCATGAGGAAACATTAAACAAACGCAAATAAGTATTCTATGGGGAAAAAAAGAGTTAAGGGTGGGAAATGGCATTCTTAAAAATATGTCGATATCAAATAAGACAAAGGCTATGGAAATGTTCTACATTAAAGGGGACCAAAGAGCCTGACAGTTACATGTAATACCTGCCCCTGACTACATCTATAGAGGGAAAACTGTGCTATAAATGATATTAGGTCCACTGACAAAGCTTGAATATAGATGGTAGATTGGGTAATAAATATTGTATCAATGTAAATATATGAGGTTGATAATCTTACTGTGATTATGTAAGAGAATATTTTTGTTCTTTTATTTGAATCTTTTTTCTTTTCTTTTATTAAATTTATTAGCATGACATTGGTTAATAAGATTATATAAGTTTCAAGTGTATAATTCTTTAATACATCATCTGTATATTGCATTGTGTGCTCACCACCCAAAGTTAAGTCTCCTTCCACCATCATATTTTGACCACCTTCAATGTCCCTCAGCTCCCTTAAGTTTTGGAATCTGGAGATGTCTCAGAAATTCAGTGAGGGCTGGAGAATCAACATTCTTTCTCATCTACTCTTAGGAAATACACACTGAGCTATTTAGAGATAAAGGTCCACAATGTATGTAACTTTCAAATGGTTCAGAAAAACATATATGTGTGTGTGTGTGTGTGTGTGTGTGTGTGTGTGTGTGTGTGTGTGTGTATACTTATGTGTATACACACATATAGGGAAAATTAATGATAAAGCAAATGGAGTAAATGTTAGCAGTTCCTGATTCTGGATAAGGGTATTTTTCATACTTTTTTTTTAAGATTTATTTTATTGTTTTGAGAGAAGATAAGAAACAGAAAGAGAAAAAGAAGATAAGAAAGAGAGAGAAAGAGAAGTGGGGAGGGCCTGGAGCAGTTTCCATAGTTGTACAACATTAGTTTTGATATAATTTCTTTCCACACAGGTGAATATGAGGCTGTACAGGGTGGAACCTTCACCACCATCCTAGAAGTTACCAGTTGTGCCATAGTTCAGCATGTGGGTTTGCATGGGCCAGGGTCAGGATTCGATCCCCGTATCTCATGGTTGCAAAGTAAGCACTCAAACTGTTGAGCTATCCTAGCATCCATTTGTATTGTTTTTAAGCTTGTAAATTTGTATAAACTTGAAATTATTCCCAAATAAAGGTTTTAACAAAGAAAGCCTTTGAATCTCTGCTACAGAGAAGGCAGTCAGTGAACTATATTCACCTGTTTTCCTCCTTTGCTCTTCCCTTCCATGTTATTTCTACATTGTGAATTAAATTTATAATGTGTTGATGTTCTAATTCTCACATTTGCTTTAGACTTAGTATTACAACTGAATATTTTTAATGCTTACCACCACTTATTCTGCTCAGTTTTCCTGGGCATCTCTTGGTTGGTAATGCTACTACTAAGTAGATTTCTTAAATGTTCATAGGAACAATATCCTTGAGTCCTTACATCAAAAAACTGTTTTTTCTGTAGCCTTTGTACATGAAGGACAGCTTGCCCAAAGATAGAATCCTGATGCACACTTTGTAGGTATGGCTCCACTGTTCCCCAACAGTAAATGAGTGACTGTAAGTGGAGAAACCTGTGGTTCATTGGTTTTCTTTTTCCTCTTAAGACTAGACTTGGTCTTTTTTTCACTTCGCTGATCAAAAGGCCTTTTTCATCATTGTTATTTAAAGTGCAATTACTTTACTAAGATATGTCTTTGTGTCAACGGATCTGGGTCAACTTTCTCTGGAACATAGCATACCATTTTAATATACAGATTTAAATATTTTGTTTCAAAAAAAATTCTCTTGAATTATATCTTTGAATGTTTATTGTATTTCATTGCTTTGTTTCATTCTGTTCTGTAAAGATGCCAAATTTGTGCATATTACTGTCCTTTTTCTTTTTCCTTTTCTTTCTTTCTTTTTTTTAAATATCTATCATGGGATGAGATAGAGATAGGTACTTTTTGCCTTGGCTGGTGGCTGCTGGCTCCTAACTTTACATACTTCTTTAAGTAGAAGTTCATTGTATCAGGTTCCATCTGATAAGCAGGATGTATAGTACACTTTCCTGCCAGAACTGTGCCTCAGTTCTCCCACAATGTGTTCTCCACTACTCCTGTGATCATAAGTGGTTGTCAGTCACTTTTCTCTCACTAAAAAGGAGACTGCATATGAAGTAGGCTCACTTCTCTTTGCTTTCTAAAGCCCTAGGAGTCACTGTTTCTGTATCTCTTGGCATAGCAAAATGATCTAAAATAAGTTACAGATTCAGTTATGTGGTTAGTATTCTTTGATGAGTAGCATGTTATTTTCACGTTCAACTCATACTAATTGCAGTGTGAAAAAGAAATCTGGAGCCCTGTTTTCCCTTTGTAACTCTTAGAACTTCAGTTTTACCATCTGTAAAATGAAGTGAATAAAATGTGTCTTGAACAATTTTGTATAGTACACTTTTTTATCATCAGCACGATGATACGTATATAACAATCATCTGTGGCTTGTGGCTTGTGGCCTACGGTAGATGCCTGCTTCACTGCTGGGTAGCTACTGATCTTCCTATCACCTTATGCTTTTATATTTAGAGAAGAGCAATCTCAATGAAAAGTAAACATGACTTTTCAAAGTTTAGTTTATCCCACGGTTGACAGAGTTACAAAAAAGGCAATTTAAAACAAAATCTCTCATTTGATTTTAGCTTAATTTAGAAAATCCAAAGTGTAGTGCACTCTGCTTTCCAATTTTAAACAAAGTTTTAAAAAAAGAGTAAGAAAAATATCTTATTTATGTTTACAATTGTGGTAGTAAAACATAAATAATTCTGTTTAAGAAAGATGGTTTGAAAGTAATTTGGTCACTTAAAGGCTGAGCAGTTAAGATCTAACAAGATAGTAAAGTGGAACACAAGTTTTGCAGTCACAAATGCCAGGTGCGAACTTTGACCCATCATTTACAAACCATGTGATTTGGGGTTAAGCTACACAACTCTGTTGAACTTCAGTTTTCTCATTTGTTAAATGGGACTTATTAATATCTCTCAAGATATTAAGAATAAATGAGATAATAGATATGAAAGGGTTATGCAGTTTAAAATATTATCTGCTATGCTCCCCAAAGAATTATAAAAATAACTTTGTGATTCAAAAGTCATGTTTGTGAGTCTGGATTCCTGTAGTTTCCCTCTTCACTAAAGGTCAGAGTAGCAATGATCACCTTTGCCTAGGTGTCATCCAAGAACCTGGGTGCTACAAAAGGAGCCAAAGACACCTTAATTCAAAATAACTTGCAACAGTTTATTTGAAGTCTATAATATTCCTTTTCCATGAAGAGTTTCAGCATCCTCAGACTAGGCATCCTCAGATTGATTCAGTCAACACTAAGGCAAATAATGAAATGAGATACAGAGCACTGAGAAAAAATTCTCTGTGTTCATTTCAAGGGCAGTCAATTAGATCCTTACTGATACAGCTAGGAAAAAATCTTTACAAATTTGATATTTTTAAAGCTTTCCAAGAGCTTTTCATATGTAGTTCCTACATTCAGCCAATTCCATCCCATCTAGAAGCACTTTGAGTAAAAGACCTTTCTTTTACAATATCTGTAGGTGTAAAATTGTTCAAAGCTCTGTGAAATCCTTGTCGCTGTTGGATTCCAGGTGTGGTAACTTCTGTTGTGATCACCTAATGGTAGGATTAACAGAGGATATATTCATAAAAACACTTCAACAAGCAGTTTGTATTTTTTTATATATCCCATTCAAGGGACATGTGAAATCAATAGTGCCACTACTTTTTAAATATCATCAATGACTTCCAGACATAGCCATTTCCCTGTAAGATCACTCTATCCAAAACTAGACAGCTATATGACATTCTTTTTTTTTAATCTTTTTTTTTAATTTTATTTATTTATTTATTTATTTATTTTTGACAGAGAGTGAGAGAGAGAGATATACAGAGACAGAGAGAGAACTGAACTGGGGGAGCTCCCAGTTCAGCATATGGTTCCGCACGGGCCGGGGCCGAGATTCGATCCCCGGTCCCCGGCGCTGCAAAGTGAGCACTCAACCCACTGAGCCATCCCGGCTTCCCCTATATGACATTCTTGATGAAGGAATTTGTAAACTAAAACAATCACTTTATTCTGCTTGAGGCTATACAATATCCACCAGGTCTACTTTATTTTATTACTATTTTCTAAAGGCAACCTTTTTGAGTGTCTATAACCACACTAGAAAAGGAAATCTATGGAAATAAAAATCACTGTCCTTATGACAGTCTTTAGAATGTCAAGGATTTCCTGACTTTTGAGTTTGGGCTGGTTTGTTATGAGGACTGCATGCTTGCATGATAAGCTTCTGTTTCCTATCACTTATGTCTTAATTTATAATATTGGGACAGTGCTTAGCAATAGTTTGTCTAATGGTTCTAAGATACAACTTGCCAACAGCACAATAAAAATGCCATCTACAAAATGGAACTATATCCAAACAAAAAAGAAAGAAGGGATTGCTATTAATATTATCCAGGGACCAAGAAGACATCTCTCCCAACCCCCTCACCATAGTTCTTTGAATAGGACGTGCACAATTTGAACTAATTACGTGGATTATAGCACTTGTTTTGCGTGATTATAACAGAAGTGGAAGATGAAAGCATTTGGATTGAGAAAAAGTAGAGAATATGTAAAATAATTATTTATTAGTGAACAGATAATGGGCTATACAGCTATACACACCCAAATTATCCCCTCAGAAGAATTTTAATAATAATATGCAGTAAGATGGTATATATGTTACACAGATTATCCAAGTGGTTGCTTTGGAAACATGAAGAGTTGACTTGACAAATGTGCTATCACAATGAATAACAAGAGCATCCATAAAAACAAAGGCCAATGCCCATGATAAGTGTGCACAGCCACTATAATGGCCCAAGTCAATAGATGGTTCAGATATTTTAATAAACCAGATGTGGATACTGCTAGGACCAATGAAAAAAGAGCTTACCAGTACTTAGAGAGACCACCAAAGAAGTCAGCATAGTTAAGACACATAGCAGCAGGACCACCACGGATGGCTGTCCAGACTGTGAACTGCCCAACTCTCAAGGCACTGTTCACTTGCAATGTACTGTGATTAGGACCCTCAGTAACTTGACACACTGCTGCTCAGAGAGAACTGCATTATCCTGAAACGATAGAGCCTCTGGACCCACTGCCAATACCTTATTATAGAGTTATCAAAGTTGCAGATAGTAATGTTGATGCAAGTGACTTGCTAGAAGCATAACTGCCCCCCTCTAAGTCCAGCTTTATATGCATCAGCCCAGCAAGAGATATTCCAGAGACCACCACACCACATCCAAGCCAGATCCACTGCATCAGTCTCAGTGTTATATAACACATTGTGCACAGCTTTCTCAGGCATAAACAGACGTCTCATTCATCACCCCCACTCTCTCTGCTGGTACATTCTGGTTTAGGAACATTCTGAGTGCTGTAGAATGGATCATTTTACTAACAAAGCCCTTAGATTAGCAGAATTTAACCTGAGTGCATAGTAAAGAAATAGGAGATGCAAAGAGCAAATGGGGCCATGTGCTTCCACACTGGCTTTATAACATAAGGATCCAGAGAAAGACAGCTGTGAGAAAGGCTTCACTTTTAAATGATGCTACATTCCTGGTCTTCATATTAGCCAAAGAAAGCGATCAGGTTTAGTCAGTCTATGATGCAATGTAAGCCTTAGGCAGTGGGACTTGCCTGGACCTTAGAGTCTTGCAGAAATGAGTTTGAGGCCTGGTTTTACAAACTTAGTTCCTGCCATATATCAGGTCAGGTGCTTGACCTCTCTGAGGCTCAGTTTTCCCCACCTGTCATACTTTAATGATACTTAACTCTCATGATGCATAGTAGAGTTACTGAGATATATATAAAGCTACAGACACAGTTTCTAGCCTGTGGTAGGTAACCAATAAATAGTGCCTGTTAATTTTACTATAAGAATGAACTATAAATCATGAGAATAATTATACTAAGTGAATGAATATATGTACACATGTACATTATAACATTATATTTTTTATAACTAGTTTGGAAAATTGATTTCAAGTTTATAGAATAGGAGGGCTTTCCAGAAAAAAAAAATCAAGTCATAAGTGCCTCTATTTTTCATATTACATGGCTGGATACTTTCTGGATAGCCCTTATACATTACCCCTTTAGAAAAATAGAATAGTGCAGATGAAGTCATTTGATCACTCTCTGCTACCCGTAATAGTTTTCCTCCATGGCTTCTAAGAGGCAATTGGTATCATGAGATTTTTATATTTAAACATAAATATATGTTAAATTATGTAAAATTTTGTGAATTTTTAAATTTTTATATCAATAATTAAATGCTATGATACTATATGTGCCGTGCTAAGTAAAACAGACAGTTTTGTGTCTGCATCTGTACAGAAAGCTTGTCTGGAGGGAAAGCATTGTTTTGAGATCAAACCATGTTGCTATATTTATTTGACTTTGAGCTTATCTATCTACTATGATTCCTGAGGATGGTCAGCTGTGTCTGTACAGGAAGCCTGTCTGGAGGGAAAACAGAACCTACAATAAGGAACTGGGCTGCACAAGGCTTTAAATGAGTGAAGGGGAAGGATAGAATGGCCTTGGTGGTACATCTTGGCACCTGGTCTGAGCTTAACAGTTCTGGTTCTCCACCTGTCACCAAGGACTTGGCTCTCTGTCCCAAGTACTGCTTCTATTGCAAACAGATACTCCTCTCACAACTTCCTAGTGAGCAATGGAGACCATTGAAGCTCCAAATTGAATTTGTACATTATTTGTCACTATATCTTAATTCCAATTAGCTAAATTTTAATTCTCTAGATTTTAAGATTTTAGGTGACTGGTGATTAACAATAGATATTGTTTGTTGTTTTCCTTTGAAGAACAAGTTCCATTATCAGAGTCAGAAGATCATGAATTTGCACAATAAAGCAGAGGGGCTATTTAATGATCTAGGTATCTGTGTGTTGAGGACCACATGAATTTAATGACTCAACAAACATGGTGGTCATTACTATTCATAAGAAAATGACCTTGATATTGTAGGAGAACAACAGAACACATTTTTTAAAATGTCAAATCTACACATAGAAGAGCAATAAAAATGACAAAATGGCAAGGGTTTTTTTCTAAATTGATTTTTTATTTCTTTAAAACTCAGTGCCAAATCATTTTTTAACATTGTTGTCTATAAACAACTAGGATTAACAAACAGAAATCTTATCATACACACCAGACTTTCCCTCTAAGTTGGAATTACTGTTGAGTCAGCAAAGGGATGTCCTATGTGTGAGATTTATGTTAATCCATTCTAGAATTATAGATATTCAGTGCTGGCAGACACATGAAAGATTATATATAAATTTAGTTTCACCATCTATCTCAAGCTTATAAAATATCCTAGCAATTTTATTGTTCACAAAAAGTAAATTATTGTTTACTGACATTGTATTTCTGAAATTTTCTAGGAAATGTGGCCAAATAAATCAACACTCAAAACAATTGAAAACAAACAAACAACACTCCACAATGATAGCAATTGGAAGATAATGTATTTGAGATCCCCTCACTCTGGAAAAGGACTTTGTAGTTGATCAATGTGATATTACCCCATGAACTTCATTATATCCAGGCCTCATGACCTCAACAGAGACAAGGACTCAGCTTAGTAGTTTTCAATAAAGACTAACACAAAATAACACTGATAAAAAGAATTGGTGCATATAGAATAGAAAGCTAGGATACATTCTCTTTGTCTGATAAATTGTCAGTAAATCTGGATGAAGAGATGTGAACTGCACTAGCAATTTAATAAGATTGAATGGTAGATTCAATAAAAGATTGACATGCTGAGCAAATGAGAGTCCAGGAAATTCTTCTTGTCAGGATATTCTAACAATCTTCTTTGAGACATTCTTAATCAATTCCACCATCCTTTCAAACCCAGGATTCTAATGAGACACAGAGATGCTCTCTTAATCCTTCAAGTCAGCTGAAGTTATTGCAGGAATAACAGTGTCAAGGAAGCTGCACATTGCATATAACTGTCATGGGGCCATGATTGTTTCTATAATGAATTTAACAAGAATGGTAGTAAAGATTAAAGCCCACATCTGCCTCACTCTCAAATCCATACTAGAATCCACAGCACTATACTTTCTCTCAGTAGATGTGATCTGTTTATTCAAAACAATGTACTGTCAGCTTTCTGAAATAACATGGAGATATTTTCATCAAATATATTATTCAGTAAGTAGGCAATATGCATTGACAATGTATGCACTATTTGAAAATTCAGGTGTGACAGATGAAAAATCAAAGATAATGAGGTAATACTAACAGTGATCATTTCCATGCTGTGTTTAAACAATTATAAAATATTTTTATTTACATTTTCCCACAACAACTTCATAGAAACACAGCTGAGGCTCATAGATATTGAATAACATACTGTATTCAAGGTCACAGAGATACTAAGTGGAGTTAAGAGAACCAAATCCAATTGTTTGCAGATAGCTTTTAAATTGCTCAACCCCTACCCCCTCTACTTAGATTGACAGAGGCCATTTGGAGATCAAATCACATTTGATCAAATCATATTTGATGCTATCACTCTCTCTTTGACCTCCTTATATTGTATATCTACTTTTTTTGTTTGATTGTTTATTGGCTGCCTTCTCTAGAATTCAATCTCCATGATGGTAAGAAATTCATTGGTTTGATTTACACTTATATCCCAGTATCTACAACAATGCTTGGTGCATAGTAGGTGCTCAATAAGTATTTGCCAAATGAATGAATTACAGAGCATCATGGGCATAAAAGAAAGTGAGTGATATGTCTGGAACAAGACTACTGGAGGAGATAGATGAGTGATTTTAAATGGAATGATACGTTCAAAGACCTAGATAACCAAAGAGTTCTACTGTGTATACATTGGGCTTGACTTTTTTTTTGAGACCTGAAAGCTAGAGAAAAGGCATTTTAATTGGAAACATGTGCTCATATCAGAAGATAAGAGAAAGTATGGCTTATTTGAAACAATTCCTCATCATGATGCCTTTAGCTGCAAATAACAGAAAACTGAAAAGTGTATTGGCCTAAACTTTAAGGAAATACAAGTACATCAACGTACCTGGAAGAAAGCTCTTAGGTAGATCACAATTCAGGAGTGCATCAGGCTTTGACAATGCTTTTCTGATATGCTCATGGCTCTGCCTTCCTGCCTTTAGTGACCTCATTCTCACACTTGTAGTAAGATGGCTGCACAAGGTCCAGGCATCATTTCCAGTGACAGCAATGCCCAGCAGCAAAGAGCTGTGTTTTCCTTGGGTCTATATTTTAGACAAGAAAATAATTCCTAGAATATGACCCACAGACTTCTCATACAGCATGGGCCAAAAATAGGTTATATAACCTTTCCTAAATGGTTATTACAAAAGAAAATTCAGGACTACCGTGACTGGCTTTGAAAAATTACCAAGGACAAAGCTTTTTGAGGTTTAGGGAAGGAAAGAAGTGAAAAGAGAGAAAGAAAGAGTCAACAAATATGTCTTTGATGTCATGCTGTGGGTTTTTTTAACTTTACCATGAAGGCTACTAGTAAACAATGATCAGGGGATGCCAGGATAGCAAACACATATAGTGAACTCTGGTACACCTGGCAACCACCTGGATGGTGGTGAAAGTTCTTGCCTCCTATGAGGGAGGTCTCTAGCTTGGTTTCCGCCCACATGGCCCCACATCCACCTGTGTGGAATGAAACTGTGTAACAACTAATAATGTGCAACTATGGAGACTGCTCTGGACCCTTTCCCCTTCTGTCTGTGTCTTTCATCTTCTATCAAACAATAAAATAAATCTTAAAAACAAACAAACGATGATCAATTTAACAATAAAGTTGCAGAATCAGTTTCCCAATGTATAAAGATCACTGAAATGGCACTATGGAGAATGGACTGGAGAGAGAAGCACTGAAGACAGGAATATCATCTGGGACCACTGTAATGATACGTGTGAGAAATGCAAGGTTTGTATGAAGATAATGATACTAAGGATAAATTGGGGAGACTCAAGGAAGTACTAGAGTGCTGGGACCATTCAGCAGAATCTGGTGACTGAGGGACAATGGAGCTGAGGCAGAGGAAAAAAATTAATACTGAGCTCAGGTTTCTGGCTTGGGTACTGGATGGAGCCTGGAATAATTCACAGAAATAGTGGGGGAAAGGGTGAAAGATTTGATGGGGATGTGATAATTATTGTGTTTAATGTTCTCAGATAGAGATGTGTAAAAGATAGTTGGAGACTTGCATTTGGAGTTCAGAGAGAGGTCTGAATATTTGTTTATTCCCTGGTTATGGACTAGGTGATAGTCACAGTGCTGGTTGCATAGATAGTACAAGATGCCTAGGTGCAGTCTCTCCCACACAGAACTCACAATTTTATTGATTATTTTAGAAAATAATTATATATATTCCATAGGAATTCTTGGAAGCATAAATCTCTTTGAGATGTGGCAACAAGCTAATGAAGTTTTGATCACTGAAACAGAAAGACCCTGTTAAAGAAGGAGACTGACAATAGTTCCAACATGAATTAATAAGAAACCTACATTAATAGTGTTAGAAACAGCAAAGAAAAAAAGAAAAACTGGATAGATGCTCATGGCATTTTGATAAAAGAGTCAATACGTTTTGTGACTAAGTAGATATGAAGCAAGAAGAAAGACATCAAGATATTAGACTTTTTTTTCCATTTGTGTGATTGAAAGAACAGAAATAGAGAAATCAATGCAAGGAGTTGATTGGATTAAGAAGAATTAAAAGAAAATGTCATTTTTAGACATTTTAGACATGTTGATATTCAGTAGACAGATTGGAAATGTAAGAGAAAGATCAAAGCCAGAAATGGGGTTCTGGTGGGGTCCATGTACCAAATATGGTTATGAAATACAAGTCATAGAGACTACAATGGTGCCCCTTGAAGTTGTGCAGTGCTATGGTACACATTATAGGTACTTAAATTATAATTATTGAAGACATTTTTCTGAAATGGCTTTGAACACATAGATAAAAATTAATCTGGACTTAATCTTACAGAATTCAAAAAATGTGTTCATTATAATATTTAAGAGTTTCTTACATGAGAAAGATAGAATCAGGGACAGAGAAGAAAGGAGAAAAGATATTATGAAAGAAAATGAGTCTGAAAAAGAAAATAGCTATGGGTGAGAAAGGTGATTGGAATAGGAAGTACAAATTTGTAGTTATAAAACAGTCACAGGGATGTGAAAGGCAGTATGGAAAATATAGTCAATAATGTTGTAAAGAATATGTCAGCTATCAGATGGGTACTGGACTTATTGTGGAAATCACTTCATAGGTTATATAAATGCCTAACTACTGTACACCTGAAACAAATATAAAATAATACTGTATATCAACCTTAATTAAATATACTTGTATATACATATATAGTCATGGGATGTAAAGTACAGCATTAGAAATACAGTCAATGGTACTGTAATAGCTATGTATGATGTCAGATGGGTAGAACACTTAGTGGGATTATCACTTTGTGAGGGGTATAAATGTCTAATAATTATGTTGTTTTATACACCTGAAACTAATAAAAAATAAAATTAAAAATCAGAAAATAGCTACTTCCACATGTGGAAGAATACATGAGTTGCTATACATTGCATCAATCTTCCATGAAACAAACAAATAAAAACCAATATTTTAATTTTATGAATATAAAGAATAAGCAGCATGAAAATCATCTCTGTCTGACAGGAAAGGAGATCTGGAAACTTTGGGTATGCAGTGCTTCTACTGCAGCTTCTACTGCAGCAACTACTCAATGCCTTGTACAATTATATGTTGAATAAAAGCTTTTGACAATAATGCTAGAGGGCAGGTGTTAGGCCTTTTCAACCCACTTAGATCATAAGCAAGTAGATAACTAAATGCTTCAATGAGAAGAAATGTGAAGATAAAACAAGTGTTTGTGGGGGAAGCTGGGATGACTCAGCAGGTTAACACTCGCTTTGTAGCCCCGGAGACAAGGGATCGAATCTCAGCTCTGGCCCAGATGGACCCACATGCTGAACTGGGGTGTGCACCCAGTTCAGTTCTTGCTGGGATCAGTGCAGGAGGCTCCCAGCCCAGTTCCTGCCCTGTGCAGCCCCGTGCCCACCTGTGGAGTGAAACTATATGGAAAAACTAATGCGTCAACTATGGAGACTGCTCTGGGCCCTCCCTCTTCTCTCTGTCTATCTCTCTGTCAAAAACCAATAAAAATAAATCTTTAAAAAAAAGTCTTTGCTTAAGAGAATCAGGATTTAACTACTTGTTGCATATTTAAAAATATCAAAGCATATGCACATGTACACGTATATGCACACACAAATACACACTTACACACACAGTAATATGCACTTTTGATTTAGCCAACAGGTAAATGTTTAGCTATGATTTATTAGGTAGTAGAGACTGTCCATGACCCTCAGAGGAAATTTTTTTTATTATGAGCCAAAGAAAATAAATATCCTAAACCATTGCAATCACAGTAACTACAATCTATTAGAGAGTTATATAAAGGCAGAATCCTAATCAGTAACTCCTATATTGACAATCCTAAGAACCTTCAACAGGAAAGTGAAAGATTTTGTAGCAGGGTGCATTCTCTGTCAGACTAGACAAGCTGCATATATCACAAATGTAAACAAACACATACTAGTATATTGAAGGTATTATAAGGTATATTGAAGACAAAATACTGATGTAGATGTTATAGTATTTAATTAATCGAAAACTTATTTATATTGACTGTATGTTCCATGAGATCAGGAACCATGTCTGTTTATATACCACTGTATTAACATAGAACCTAGTACTAATGAAACAATCAACAAATATTTGAATTAACATAGCATTCATTGTCCCAGGAGTTAAGGTATTACCAAGTAAAATATTTTTTTTATTAATATTTAAACTTAAATGTGGGATTTAGACAAATGTACAGATCACATTGAGCTTATTTACTCATTTATCATTCACTCACATGCTTCATTCTGAAGAGTATTTAGGAAGTCTTAAAAATAACATAAAACAATAAAAGATGCATGCAGAAATCAGGATAAAAATGGAGGCACGATGATAGAGTGAAAGAGAGAGGGTTGAGTGTGTATACAAAGTAAATGCCCTAGAAGTCTGGGTGTGTGCCAAAGTGCACATGGGATTCTGTCATGCAGGACACTGACAAGAGAAACGTGCACACAGAGCCCACACCGCCACATACTGTAGGTAATCATCCGGTTTCTACTCTGATACATGTGCCAGTACATTATTTAATATTTCATTTCCTGGGAAAACGCACTACAAAAATGCAGTACAGAGACTACAAAGTTATTTTCTTTCAAAGCAATGTGATTAAAGAAAATCCTGGTGCTTTCATATTGGTCCCTACTGGGTTCCTCAATGGAGAAAGAGTGAATTTCTAAAATAAAGCTTAACATTTCACAGCTTTCGAGGTTTATATTAATAATATAGGAAAATGTATAGGGAGCTGTTTAGATGGCCACATGTTTACTTTTATAGAAAGAAGAACCATTAGCATAATTAGCCTGTGAATTTACTTAGCCAATGTGCATTCATATGCTATATTAAAAAGTCATGTGCAGGGGTTGTAATGGTCAAAGGGAAAATAACTAAAAATGATAATGAGGACTGCGGCTGTGAGATTTCATCACATACACTGCAGTGTGGACTTGAATATGTGCACATTGGCGGCCCACAGAGGCAAGAGGATGAGAACAAGAAAGATCGAATCACTGGAGCCTGGCAGAGGAAATGAAAACGCAGTGAGAAAGATGAGGGACAAGGTGGGAAAGATCCCTTCCTGGAACAGCAATTGGGATTGTTTTCTGCCATCTACAGCTGGCTTAAATTACATGCAGCTCATCCATTAAATTCAGACAAAAGACTAAAGTCGGGGGGAATGCAAAAGCAGTCACTGTTTTTCATTTGAACTGCAGGATGGCTGGATTCATATGACTTGCCACACTCCTGTATTCTAAAGGGCAGTGAAGCAAATTATCAAGCGGCCAAGTGTAAAACATAGGAGATGAGTTTACCCCCTAGATTTTAAAAAGGAAAAATAATAAATGGAATCCTCACTGAAAACATGTTCTGCTTTGCCATTCATTTTTCTTCTTCCCAGCTTAGATTTATTGTGTTTCTTTAAGTAACATTTAAGATTTGTCTTAGGCTTGACTCCAGGAATCAACTATCTGTTTTAAATAAACAAACATTCAAGCTACCTTACACATAATTCTCATTCATTTCTGTCAGCTATTTGAACATTATTTTTCAGGTGACATCTAAAGCTCTGGTTTTAAGAACTTGTGTGAACATAAGGTATGTCTCTGTAATTTAACTGAACTTGTGCAAATTTCAGGAGAAAAACATACTTATTTTTTGTTGAACATCTTGCTTTCATTTATATCTGCTTAAATAGAGCTACAGACTGTACTAACTACATTCTATGGATTAAATCATTTTTATCCCCCACAAAAATAATCCCTATATGTTTATTACTATTTTATAGCTTTACAGATGTGGAAATGGAAAGGCTATACCAGTTAATAATGTTCCCAAGTTCTCACATTAAGTTATACTATCAGAATCTGAACTCGGTCAGCCTGATTCCTGACCCATGTTCTTATGTTACATTTCAGCTTTTCTATCGTAAACAAAATTCATGTCCTTGGAAAGGAAAGGAGTTTATTTAATATACTGATATAGTAAAGTTGACCAACTTTGAATTAGGAGTTGAGACACATAAGTTCTATTCATGACACTAGCTAGGTGACCTTAATCAAATCAGTTCGTCTCTTAGTACTTCAACTGGAAAATGTCAGGGCTCAAAAAATGCTAGTTGAACTAAACTGCTTAGGTCTTTCCAGGTTTTGACATTATACTTTTTGACTCTTGGCTTATCAGTACCTAACACCCCTTCAGTCAGAGAAAAGGATGTGATGTTAATGGAAGGATGTATAGAGCAGGTGGATGTGGCTTTATATCTGGTTACAGGGAGAAACTAGTCAATGTGAATAAAGAAATACAAATTTATTTCCTATATTAGAAATACTAGTACAAGCCCAAACATGGAATTCTATGGACTATGTATTATTTATAACCATGGCCTAATGTTATTTTCTAAAGAAAAGTTCGTTTATATTGTTTATTCAGTGCTTAGAATGGGGCCTGGCTCATAATTGAGGGTCAGTGACAATTTTTAAGCCAACATAATGAAGGGGGAAAATCCACTTGATTGGTCCATGTCCTTTAGAAAATAGAAGCTGGTTGCTGAACTAATCATAGTCCATATTCCATAAGTTTGGAGTGGAAACTCACTGATACAATTCTTATATGTTACTTCTAGGTGAACAGCCAAATCTTATTCCTCTAATTCCTAAAGGTTCTTTCCTCACCCTTGTACCACTGTCTCTGAATACACTGGTACTGAGCTCTCATTGTTTTCTCTGCATGAGAGAGAGAGACAGAGAGACAGAAAGAGACACACACAGATTATCTATCTATCAACATAATTTTGTTCTTCCTGTTATGTTGCTCTGTGAATTACTCATTTAAATGGGCAGAAATTCTAACTGTGGCATTTCTGTACTAAAGCACTATGAATTCAGCACTACAAGTAATAATATTAATTTCAGGACCAACAATACTATTTTAAAATACCATATGGCAAATTTTTCTATCCTCATGTTTCTTTGTGACACTGCATTTTTATGAACCAATTCATAAAATTCAATATTTTGCTGTAGCAAAACACTTCTTTTTTTTCCCAAGCAATATTTCACTGCCTTATTTATCTTCTGTAAAGGGAAAAACATAGCCTAGGTGAGGACACTGAGGCAGAGAGGGTTAACAGATTAAGGTCACACATTAAGTCAAGGAAAAATGCAAAAATAGAAGCTGGGGTTTTCTGCCTGACAGCCTAGAATTCCAGTCAAGGACAGACCCGGTGCTAATGCACAAGCTCACACTAGCTTACAACATAGCCACGGGCACATGTCCCCTGAAGCCAGGCTGTGCACTAAGAGCATGCGCAGATGCATGTGCAAATTAATTATTGGCAGCAGGAGGCCCTGGCACATTTCAACTCCAGTGTATAAGTGATTAAACCTAACAGAATATACATCATTTGCTCTTCAAATAAAGGTCAAGCCCTAATAATTTCTTGGATTTTTGAATAACTGACAAGTAATTTTAAAAAAATACAAATACCAAAACATTTAATTTGTAGTATCAGTAATTTTTTTGTGCTTTTTTTTTGGTAGAAGTCACCCTCCTTCCAAAAACCTCTCTTCTGTGCATAGTATACACTCAGTCAGTACTGGGAGTATTTGTTCAGCTCTTTTATATTGGCACTGTATACAATACCATTTCTTACTCCATATGGGAGAATTCTAAGAATGCTTTAAATTGTTATTTGATGCCCCCAGCCAAAAAATGGGGTGGGGGTGGGGAGACTCATTCCTTAAATAAAGGAGTTTGGAAAATTAGGTTTACATTTGTAAGTATAAAAGAAGCATGTCAAATGAATATTGAAATTTCCAATGGTTTATTTTTATGATTGTTTTAAACTCCTTCTCTAGGACCTACTGTAGAGCCAGATAACCTAGTAAACATAAATTGCAGTGAATTAAGAGATATAAATATTGTCTAGATGAACCAATGGGTGAACATAGTTTAAAGGTAGGGGCTATGAATAAACACTGCATTAAGTCCTAATGGATGCCCAATTACACCTGACTTTAGTAATAGCAATGTTTTTAAAGCATTTATTCACTCATTTATTTAGTAAACATGTACTAACTCCCAATTCTATAGGAAAGCAGGAGACTATAGACAAAGAAGTAAAAAATATATATATAGATGATATAGATATAGATAGATATAGATATAGATATACTCCTCCTTCAAAGAGCTCACATTCTAATGGGGCAGGCAGCCAAGTAAACAGTCAATTCCATCTTAGTGCCAAGAGTCCTACATCAGAGGAGTTCCATTTGTTATAGGGATTTCAAGAAGGGAAATCTAGCCATGATGAAGGTTAGGCAAGTGGCGATAGGAATTATGAAGGAAGTAGGTGACACTTGACCTTGCTATAAATGAAGAATAGAAGTATTTAGGTTAAGAAAAAGAAAATA
>PVKE010012017.1:0-39108 GCA_004027555.1 Craseonycteris thonglongyai | reverse complement strand
GCACGGGCCGGGGCCGGGATTCGATCCTTGGTCCCCGGCGCTGCAAAGTGAGCGCTTAACCCACTGAGCCATCCCGGCTTCCCCTGTATTTCTTGATATTGTTGGACTTGATAAAGTTAATAAAAGTTACTAAAAAGTTATAAAAGCTGCACTCAATGTCAAGTCACTGATATTCTACTCATTGCTACAAAAGTTCTGTGGAATATCTGTAATTGACATTGCAATTTCTGTTTTATATTTTGTATATTAAGAAAAATTTTACTTAATAAATGGCAATCACAAAAACATATTTATAAGGACATATAAAATAATTATTTTCATCATATACCAATAGAGTTATATATGTATCAGCTTACTATCTTTGAGGTATGTGCAATATATAATTTTATCTGACATGTACATGCATGGCTTAGGTGAGAATCGATAGTTTTGCTAAAATATCTAGATTATCCCCTTTCATGAAAATATAAGAATAAAGCTTTCCACATTCACTTTTGATAGTATATGTTTTAGAACAGTTTGCAAAACGGTGACCTCTCATACCTAATAATATTTTCAGTTTGTTTTATTGGTCTGAGAAAATGTGGGGAAAAAAATACAAGCACAAAAACTAAATTAGATAATAACATTCTAAAATCAAGAACTTTCACACGGGGAAGCCGGGATGGCTCAGTGGGTTAAGCGCTCACTTTGCAGTGCCAGGGACCGAGGATCGAATCCTGGCCCCGGCCCGTGTGGAACCATATGCTGAACTGGGAGCGCCCCCAGTTTAGTTCTCTGTCTTTCTCTCTCTCTCTCTCTCTCTCTCTCTCTCTCTCTCTCTCTCTCTCTCTCTCTCTGTCAAAAATAAATAAATAAATAAAATATATATATAAAGAAAAGGAACTTTCACATTAAATATCCACATATATTGAACACACACACACACACACACACACAGACACAAATCAGCCAATTTGGCAACGCTAGGAGGAAAATAAAAAGAAAGAAAAAAAGAGAGAAAAGCAGTGCTTCTCAACCGTTAGCATATATACACATCCCTTGGGAAATTGTGATGGTAGGTTCTGACTGAGAAGGTCTGGAGTAGAAGGTGAGATTCTGTATTTCCATTAACCTTCCAGTGGCTGCTGAGGCTGCAGTTACTTGGACCAGGCCTCAAGCAGAAACAGTAGAGAGGTGTTGGAGGGCAGTAGCAATTCACACCCACTCCTGTAATCCACATTCCAACCCATGAACTACTCGTGCCCTGTTTCATTGTGACTGCATCGATGTTGTTGGCCTTTGAGTGTTCATTCTGTTTCAGAATATGGCCTCTTAGATAAACAAGTAAATAAGGTGCATGTATTTAAGCTAGGGATTACAATTAATGCAGATAAAAAATCTACTTATAAATAAAAAGAAAAAAATTATCATGTTTTACCATATCATTATCCTCAGTTGATTTTAAGAAACACATGATCAGACGGCTTAAACAGTATGGAAAGCATAGTGATGAGCTCAATGGAGTGATTAGTGAAAGGGGGGAGGGAAACAATAACTAAACAATGTGAACAAAGAGAAATAAGAAGAGAGAGCAGAGGATGGTTGAAGATAGCTTTGGTATCAGTGCTGAAACCCCACTCTCGGACAAATTCGTTCTGGCATAGATATCTAGTTGCAGTTAGAAAAGGATGTTCAGAGGAATATTCAGCCTTATTGCATCAGTATCTGTAGTAAGAGAATCTTAGGGAACTGATAGAAATAAATAAATAAATAAACATTGTTTTTTAATGTGATTCTTTGATGTGGGTTTGATTGTCACTTATAGCTAGAAGATGGCATAGATGTATTATGGACAGAAAATGCTCACAGTATCTTTTCTGGCCAAAATAAGCAGTTTACTCTAAATTGCATCATAACTTGAGAATAACAACGTTCCATTGAGAAACGTCTTATTTGTGTTAAAACTTAACAGCTTATGTGTCAAGAAGTTCCTAGTTTGAACTGATGTGCATGTACATAATTTTCTTCCTATTCTTAGTCTTTACAATTTTACTCAATGTGCGTATGTCTTCTTGATTTTTAAAAATTAATATATTTAATTGTAAAATTTATTAGGATGGCAGTGGTTAGTAAAAATTACATAGGTTCTAGGTGCACAACTCCACCATACCTCATTCATGTGCTACAATGTGTGTTCACCACCAAGGGTCAGCTTTCTTTCCATCACCATATATTTAGCTCCCCTTCCCCTCTCCCACCCCTTCTGTCCCTTCTCACCCCCTCCCTCTTTACCCTCAGATAACCACTAAACTATTGACTATGTAAATGACTTTACCCTTTTTTCAAATACGAAAATCAATCTATCCTTTTAATAATAGTATTTAACATTGTGTGAACACATCGAACATAACATTTCTTCTGGAAAAATCACAGGAATTACATGAGAATTTATTGTCTGTAAGATTTAGAGTATGTGTTGTTGGTTTTCTCCTTGAATCCTTTCCTGATAATCACTAGCATTAGAAAGAAAATTTCATGTTTGGAAAGAATCAAAGCCTACTTTCATATTCTGTTGAGGATCTATGTTGACTCTTTCCTTTGCCACTTCAGGCCCCCTCTACCCTCTTCTGTGCAATGCTCTTGTTCCAGACTCTGACCTGTATTTTAGTCAGTTGCAATTGGCCAGTGAGGAGCCCTGCTGAGAGACTGAAGAGAAGGAGGACTGAGGATTTTCTTGATTTCTTCCTTGAGACTGCGTCTTACTGTAATGCCACTATTCCCCCACAGGCACCCCAGTCCACACAACTATCTTTTCTCCTGGATTCTGAAAAGCTCTCATCCCGTTGATCCCTTGTACCCATTGGTGGCAACAGCTCCTCTGTTGCTAGCCTAAGTCCCTGAGCTCTCCCTTAGAGTCTTCTCATATATTTCACACAACTTTATAATTAATCTCTTTGTAAATAAGGTGTTATCTTAAGGTGAGTGTGCCATCTGCCTCCTATGAAAACCTTGGAGAGATTCAGCATTCTAGGTGCACAGGTAGGAATAGGGATCCAGTGAGACAGGAAGATGGGGGATTATTACATTAGGTAATAAGAATGCAACTCATTTGGATTCCAGACTTAGAATTGAGAAGCGAGACCTGTTGGCCTGTTGCTTTGGCATTTGGAGGAAGGAAATGATGAACGACTGCTTTGGCATCATTTGTGGCAAATCTGATCCGATGTGCAATCAAGTATTGTGTCATCACATAAGGACTAAATTTAACTAAGTAATATGATGGAAATTAGTCATGTCATTAAGTTTATTCTTGCTTTCTGACTATCACCTTTCAAACAATTGTAAATTCTTCAAATGTATCTTGAAATAAGGATGCTTTCATTTTTTGATAAGTTGAAATTCGATAAAATGATACGTCACTGTTATATTATAGCAAGAATATAATACCACATTAAATATTAAAGTACTAAGTCACATAGGAAATTATCAGCTTTCATATAAATAAATATCCAGATTAGAAATCAATAAAAATATTAAGAAAGTACATTACTTATATCACTTTAGGAGCATTACATCTTTTATAAGCCAAGCAGTACCAATAAAACTTAAAATAATTCAAAGTTATAATTCATATTGAATTGTTTAATGTATAATATTTATAATAGCAAATAAAACAATCTTTAAGAACTACATTTAAGTTATACATAACTACATTTATGGGCTTTGAAGTTCATAATGCAGTATGTTGACTGTAATCACTACACTGTGCCTCAGGTCTCCTGAACTTGTTTCTCACTGTAATATCAGTGTTTGGCAAATGTCTCCATTGAGCACATCCAGTCACAGCTAGAGACCATCATAGGTAGTCATTTCAGGTTTTAGGGATCTCAGATTTAAATTTTGTGTAGCTAACCATAGTATGCTGATCTTTTGTGAGGTTTCTCATTTGTTTTTTCACTTTTTCACAACTAGCTTTTCAAACCTTCCACTCAACACGGAGATTTTAAAACTAGCAAAGTTATGCTTTGCAAGAAAATAGAATATTTGAAAGTACAATAAAAAAAGTAACTCAAGTAGCAGTATTTAGGAATGACTGCTGTTAATGAAGAAACCTACCTTTTAAAATAATTTTGTTTTCTGAAATGCTCACATACTCTAGTTAAATTAACTGTCCATTTTACATAGGGCTCACTTTAAGCACCACCACAACCACTGTTACACAACTTTTTTTGTCACTGAAAATCTTCCGATAAGTGACTGTGGGGGTGGCATTTTGCTACACTAAGATAACCCTATTTTGCTCTCTGATGGTCCTGATCCTTGCAGCAGCTTTAATCAACAACATGTATCCTAAGCCTTGGATGACATACAATTGAAGCAGTGAGGGAAGATGAAATAATCCTACTCTGGCCAGGTAAGATATAGCATATATTTTGACCAGCTGTCTACTTTGTGCATACAATCCTACCTTCCTTCAAAGAAAAAATGTAGAACAGGCCTGCACAGACTTTTTCAGGGCAAGGGCTACTTCTCCAAGTGTCGTGGTCCACTAGCTATTTATTTTATTATTCAGGGACTCACACAAATTTGCTTGACAGTCCACCAGTGGACTGCAATAGACTTCTTGCCCAGCCCTGATGTAGAACGTGTAATTGTATTTATCTCTTGATTTATTAATAGACTGTCATATCTGCAAAATGATCAGCTGAATCAAAGGAGGACACATGCTTCAGCAAAGTATCTTTGGTTTTCCATCTGAATCACCAAAGGTCGCTTCTATTCTGCTTTGAGATTCTCTTTCATATGTCCTGGTCATACAAAGCATCACCTGGTGGTTCAGCATCTTTAATACTATGTCACTTCAACTTCTGTACCTTCACTCACTTTTTATGTCACTTATAATAAATGTGTTGATTGCTTGCAAACATTCTATCTCATTTAAAGAATGTGTCCCTGCATGTTATTATTGCATCATGCAAGAAAACCTTCAATGTATTCCTATAAGAAGGTTATTCTAAAAATGAAGTATTATACTCCCCATATTATTTTCCTTTAAATAAATCTAAGCACATTAAATTAAATCTGGAGATTTTATATATGAAAATATAGTTTCCATAAACTGCATGACAAAATTAATTTTCTCCAATTAATTTCTGTAATACTAAACAGTGTATACTGAGTAACAGATCTGCTCCCAGACTTGAGTCAATAAGCTGATATTAGCTAACAAGAACCTGTCAAAAGAAACTAACCTCTATACATTGTACAAGGAGTCTTCAGAGCTACCTTCAGGTCTACAATTCTATCTCTAGAAATGTATGCTCACCCACACCCTAGCAGAAAAGGCATACCTGTGTTCTGCATCATAGAACTCCATCTCTCCAGCCATGGCAGCTCCACTGGTGGTAAACCTTTGATGAGAAAATAGTCCATCCAATTGTTGGCCAGCAGCCTGTGGTTTATAAGTCCAGCTGGAAGTAGGAGACATTGAGCTGAGCCAAAGTGACACTAGATAGAGCTGGGCTGGAACTGGCATACGAGTATGAGAGGCCAATGTAAGCTAGGGAATCCAGCCAATGGGGAGATAAGCTAAGCAGATGTGCAAAGGGAGACATTCCATGACAGGGGGTAAAATAGAGAGAGTGCCCAGTTCTAGAAGTTCTTTACTTCCACTCAGGTTCCTGAAAACCTACATCCCTCAATAATCCCCTCTTGGAATGAAATTAAAAGATTCTTCATTCCTTCATTCCTTGTAGAGCCTCTAGCTAGAATAAGCATAATGGTTAATAACAATAGCAACAACAATAATATGCTTGATCGGCTTTAAATTATCAAAATATACATTTCAGTAAAACTGGGCAAAGTATACAAGGAGTTTCTTTATGCAACTACACATGCAATGCTTAATTCTATGTGTCACCTTGACTGAGTCAAAGGATGCCCAGATAGCTGGTTAAACAATATTTCTGAGTATGTATGTGAGGTTGTTTATGAAAGAGTTTAGCATTTGAATTGATGTACTGAGTAAAACAGAGCTTCTCCTTAATGTGGAAGGCCATAGTCCAATCCTTTGAGAGCATGAGTAGATCAAAAGATAGAAAGTTTAAGTTCACTCTCCACCTGACTAATTTAGCTGGAACACTGATCTTCTATCCTCAGTACCCCAGTACTCCTTGTTTTTAAGCCTTCAACTTGAACTGGTCTCTATACCATCAGCTCTCTAGCTCTCGGGATTTCAAACACCAGTGACTTGCCTAGGTCTCTAGTTTGGGTCCAGATCATGAGACATGTTACCTTATACTAAATCTCTTTTAGATCAGCTATCTATCACTTATCATCTATTTACCTTGACATCTATTGGTTCTGTTTGTCTGAATAAAGCCTGACTTACACAACATGTGAAACTAATTATTTCAATAAAAATTTCAATTTAAAAAATAAAAAGAATATGGATTTTGGAGTTCACTGAGGTCTAAATTCCAAGCTCAGCTTATATCTCTGTAAAGAAATAGTTTCATCTATCTGAATTTCAATTTAATGTGGAGACAGTAATTACTATGAAGGTATTACCTCATTCATACATGCATTCAATCATTCAAATACCAGGCACGCACTGAGTTCCAGGTTCTCCACTAAGAGGCTAGGAATAGAAATGCTACCACTACTAATACTACTGATATTGCTATTGCTATTTTAACACTAGGGTCACTATCACTACTACTAATTATAATGGAGATTGCTGACTTCAAAGAATGAACAAGCAAAAGAAAGCCAAATTAATGGATATTCTGTTTTGACAAATGTCATGCGAGAAGGAAAAGGCATCTAAAGAAGCAAACACTAGGCCTCCCACTCACATTTTCAGAAGAGGCTAGAAATATTTACAAATACACAATATTTGGATATTTGTTTTCAATATTAAAATGGCATAGAAGTCCTGGCAAACAGAAGGGCCTCTCAGGAGGTGGGGAAAAAATGCTAATAAATCGAAGTAACAGAGGAATTAATGAAAATCTCAGGTATCTAGTATCTCGTACAGCTGGGACAGAGAGTAAGAGATGAACAAAGTGCAGTTCTACTGTGATGAAACATATGGCCTAAGAATGACCATAACAAACCAGTCAAATAATGCTTTCAGTTGACATCAGTGACTCAGATAAGGTCAAAAACACCATCTGAAGTACATTGAAAATTTAAGCACTTTAGTTACTATTAGTTGTAATAACATTAGGTGTAATAGCAGTATTAATAATAACAAAAGTAGTAGTAAAAGACTTTTTAATAAAGTCTTTGATAAAACCTAAGTTTTATTGAGCTATATACCTTTCAAACTCAATTTAATCGCTAAAATGGTACAGATATTAAATATTCTGTGAAACAGAATACTTAAGTGCCACTTACATCAATGGTCAAGTAATGATCCTTTTTTTTAAGTTAGAAATTACGATCAACTCTTGAACACAAAAATAGACTGAATCCATATAGTAGGTCTAACAATTAAGTTCACGAACTTGCCACCATACGGTTACATTGGCAGCACCATACAAACAGCTCAGGAAGGTTTAATATATTCGGTATATCAGTGTCTCACAGCTGTCTGTATGTCGATTTGCGGCAGTATCTTGCTGAGTGGTATCCATTGTTGTTGCATGTTTTTGCCTGGCATCACAAGAATGTCAGAGTTTGATCTTGCCAAGACCTTTTGGAGAGGCAAGATGATGTTTTGGGACATGCTATCACTGGTAATGATACATGACTATACAAATACAACCCTGAAATGAAGTGTCAAAGTGCACAATGGAAGTCAGCCAAGTCTCCACGACCAAAACAGTTCCATCTGTCCAAATCAAGAGTGACAACAATGCTGCTAACCATTTTTTATATTGGTGGAATTGTTCCTTATGAATTTGTACCAACTAGATCAACAGTCAACCAAACTGATTACTGTACTTGGAAGTACTAAACATGCTGCATGAAAAAATGAGATTAAAACAACCTGTACTTTTCACCAACAACTCATGGCTCTTATATCACAACAATGTCTGTGAGGGAGTTTTTAGCCAGTAAACAAAGAACTAATAAATACCCTCCCTATTCACCTGATTTAGCCTCCAATGACTTTTTTCTTTACCCCAAACTAAAAGAAATATTGAAAGGAAGACATTTTGATGAGATTAGGACCTCAAGGGTAATATGATGACAGCTCTGATGTACATTCCAGAAAGTTACAAAATTGCAGTGAAGGGTAAACTAGGCACTGGCATTGGTGTATAGCTTCCAAAGGTGAGTATTTCAAAGGTGACCATAGTGATATTCAGCAATAAGGTATGTAGCACATTTTGTAGGATTAGTTCATGAACTTAATTGGCAGACCTCATAGTACTACATTCCTTATTACCCTCAGCAAGACTTTCTTGAGTTCAAACATGTATAAAATATGGAAAATTATTACTAAATAATATATTGTCCTTTGAGTTCCAGGAGCTTGCAGAGTGAGGATAGAAATTTATATAATAAATTAAGAGTAATAAAGGTGAAGGGTGTGAAACAATGTTTTATAATGACATTATCAATTCTGATATAGGAAGTCTGAGACTTAGGAAGTCTAAGGTTACATTTTCATAGCATCTTTAAATAAAAGCATTATTTTTCCAGGAAGGGCCAGCAAGAGAAGGGTATTCTTAGCACAAGGAAATGAAAATTGATGAAGTTAGAAGCTGGATGTTTTATTTAGGGAACAGTGAATAGCCCTGAATGTTTGAAAAATGCAATAGCTAGTGTACCCAGATGGAAGAGGGACGTTTGTGGAAAGTCAAGGAGCACTATTTTAATCTCAAAGAGATGAAAAGTCATAAAGATTTTTAAGCAGATGAGTTTTTAACAAAATATTCTTCTGAGAGTTAAGGGATAAACTAGGTTGACAAGGAATAGCAATAAATGTGAGGTAAAGGAAACTATAACAACACAGGAGAGATGGTGAAAGTCTGAATAAGAAAAGAGTGCACAATGGTTTGGTGGTTACCAGGATAGGGGGGAGGAGGGGGGGAGAGTTGTGGAGGGAGGTGGGAGTCGGCACTAGATATAAGGTGATGGAAGGGGAACTGATACTGAGTGATGGGCACATAATACGATGCATGAATGATGTGAGGTGGACTTGTACATCTATAAACTGTCTAATTGTTACCAACCAATGTAACCTCATCAAATTTAACAATAAATTAAAAATAAATAAATAAATAAATAAATGCAAGACAACCTAAAAAAAAAGAAAAGAGTGCAGTGAAGAGAGAAACCATAGGGTAGAGTTTCTTATCAAAGTAAAATTAATGACACGGTAATCATGTCCTCACCAATTACTGCAATAATTTGCATCTCTTCTTAAAAAAACGCTCATCATAAGTAATTCTTATAGCATCAGTTTTAGATGCATCAGTTTTATTTCCCCTCTGAATATAAATTTCTTAGGGTCAAAAGTGTATTTCTATCTTTAAAACAGCAACAAAACTGGCAATTCCAGGATAGCTCAGCAGTTGAGTGCTTGACTCTCAATCATGAGTCCCAAGGTTCAATTCCCAGCCCTAGCCCACACAAATCCATATGCTGAGCTGCAGTAGAATGGGTAACCTCCAGGATGGTGGTGAAGGTTCTTGCTTCCCATGTGAGAAACCCCAGTTTGGTGCCCACCTTGCATGGCCCCACATCCACCTGTGTGGAATGAAACCGTGTCACAACTAATGATGTACAACTATGACCACTGCTTTGGGCCCTCCCCACCTTCTCTCTCTCTCTCTCTCTCTCTCTCTCTCTCTCTCTGTATCCCCCCACACACCTTCTCTAAAACAATAAAAATAAATCTTTAAAATAAAAATAAGTAAATAAAATATCCAGAAGTACTGTCATAGTGTCATAGCTTATTGATGTTAGTGGCTTGCTAAAAATCTACTGAATAAATAAAATTCTCTATTAAAAGGAGAAAACGGGATGCTGAATGGGCTTAGCGGGTTGAATGCTTGTCTTGCAACCCCGGGATCCAAGGATTGAATCCCAGCCCCTGCCCATGTGGACAAACATGCTGAACTGGGGTGTGCCCACAGTTCAGTTCTCACCAGGGTGAGCTCCATGTGGGAGGCCCCCAACCCAGTTCCTGCCCTGCACAGCCCCACACCCATATGTGGAATGAAACTATGTAGAAAACCAATGATGTGCAACTATGGAAACTGCTCTGGGCCCTTCCCCTTTTCTCTATTTGTCTCTCTCTTTGTTAAAAAACAATAAAAATAAATCTTGAAAAAAGGGGTGAGGGGAAATCATTGCTAAGATTAAACAAGAATTCCAAATAATGAGTTGTATGCAGTTATTCCATAAGAAATACTGCTTTAATATTAAATACAGCTAAATTATTATAACAACTTTGTTTCATTCTACAACCAAAAGAAAATCATCAATTAACAGTGAGTTATCTGTGAACTTCAGACTTTCGTATCTTTTGCCATATCTAGAAAAAGGAGCATGAGAAAAATAATTAATGCAATGAATTAATTAATCTATTTGGCCCTTATAATTATTACATGACAAAAAAACATATACCCAAGCCCCAAATTCATGTGCAAGCACTCAAATACACAAACACACTATATTTTGCCCTAAACAGGAAAGCTTAGTCTAAACTAGATGTATTAATACTAAGTGCCTCTATTTTATATGTTAACAGGGAACAAACCCAATATACTCCCCTTAGTTGTGAGAGAGCATCTTTTCCTTAAAATTCAGTCATATTCATAGTTTTAATATCAATGAGAAATTTATTGACTTCAATTTTACTGTCACTCAGATAACTCTACTACCATTCCTAGAAACTTAAAACCAAAATTTGGTTGCAGGATTCTCTAAACAATGTAACTTTCAAACTTCACTGTCATACTTCACCAATAACTTCTTTTAAAGTGTTAGATGCACTTGGACTGTGAAAATCACATGACAATTTTCTCCATAAATCAAGTGAGTAAAGTGGTGTGAGATTAAATAGACGCAACTGTGTGCCATAAAATATCCACCTATAGTTTATTAACAATTATTTGAGAGCCAGTGAACATTCATCTTAAATTCACCTTACTACTAGCAGAAGTTGTTACTACTTCTTCTATATGTTAAAACTAGTATTTTATTTCCTCTCAGAGGAAAAAATAAGTTTTTATTCTGTATTTCTCTACTGTTTTTACTTATAAAATTTGCATTGTAGATATAAAAGTAAAGATGTTGGATTACTTGTTAGGTTATATAAAATTGATTACACATCAGCATTATTATTTACAAAATGTTACAACCTCAAAATGCAATGAAACTCCTTAATCAGAAATTGAGAAGCAGGATAGAGAAATAAAGGTTTTTTACTTTTTATACAATGCCCAGTAAATGATTCCTTCTCCATCATTCATCAATTATTTTCCAAAGGAATCTGAGGACCCATCCTATTAAGAAAAATAATCCAAATCTAAAATCTATACCTGAAGAAAAAATGTTTTCCTTTTTTAGGTTTATATAGTATAACGTGGAGCTATTGGGATAAAATAAAACACCAAATCAATTATGATGCTACATGTAATCTACCTTGAAGAATCTACCTTTAACAATCATGACCTGAGTTACAAATTGACTGATCAATGACTAGTACTTCATCTAAAATAGCTAGCTTGCAGTTTTCTTGAAAAGCAGGTGTTTATCCTCCTTTTTACTAAATGAAAATACAAGACTAAGAGAAGTTGAGTAACTTGCTCTTGTTCACAGATCCTATATATGAAAGTAATGGTTTAGAAACTTTTTTTTTAACTGCTTTACTCCACACATTGCCATCTTTTCCTAATAAGCCATCTGTAATAATGGAAAGAAATCAGCTTGAACAATTTGGCCAAGGTCACAGTCACCTCACACTCTTAAGTCAATGTACTCTGCAAAGGACAGTCCTTCAATTATCTGACCCTTCCTGGCCAGATGAAAGAGGGAAGCTGACAAAGAGTTGTGCCCTATGGGAATGTGCCCTTTTTGCTCCAGGAAAAAGGGCTAGGTTGAGCAAATTATGTTTTTTTTATTACACAGGAAAAAAAAATGCCAAGTAGAAACCTGTACAGTTTTCCATATACACATCTTGAGTGGTGAAAATGCTAAAAACTATATTTTCTGAATGGCATGTAATATTGAATGTCAGGGAGCTTCTTTATTTGGAATCAATAATCTTCAGAAAGCAACGAAATGAAATTAAAGTAGACTGACCCAGTTTTAAAACAAATGATAGTTAGGGAAGAAACAAAGGAAGGTAGCGGGAATATCATGCCTCAAACTTAACCGACAGAGCTATAAGAATCTTTAACAAAGAAAAACACAAAAAAAATGTGCACAATAGAAAATAGCAAAATATTAAATGGCTCTAATTTTCTGACAATTTTTTGTCAGTATAAGCCTGAAATAACTACTTAGCAAAGCATTTAAGGGGGTCAGAATAGAAACCAAAGAAATCCTTTTTAAGTTTGTTATTTTAGTAAATTATAAGGGTCCAAGTTTCATTATGTGCTATATTAAATGCATAGTCAGCTTTCAAATATTCCCACACAAATCTTATAGAAGAATGTCTTTGACTTATATTTTTGTAATACAAATTATACTTTTATCCCACCTCTTTTAAAAATGCTGATCTTCATGATCATATTCTTAAACTATATCATCACAAAAATAGCGTTTCACTTTTTTAAACATGCAAGTTGTTCAGTTTCTCTTTAAAGTTTTCATGTTTTTAAAATTATTAGTAAGTCTCTCTCGTTTTATATTGTTGTATTGAATTATATTCAAATGAAATTTAAAAATTGAACACCTCAATGAAGTCAACATATATTTCAGATATGGGCAATTATACAAATAGTTGTGACTTTGGAACAAACTGGTGGTCTTCTAGAAGAGCATGATGAAACTTCATGGAACTGTCATGTGTGTCTGTGTGTGTGTGTTTGTGTACAAATGTATATATATCTACACACACACACATAGACACACATATACATGTCATATATATACACATATATATTATCTATTACATAGCATATCTCCAAACCTCTCTACCCTGCAGCAAAGTCAGACTTACCTGTAAAGCCCCTGATTTCATTAGGCATTAACAAACACAGGTAGTCCAAAGGCATCACACTCAGAACTGACTAAGAATTAACAGAAGCTATCCTTAAATGAGATTTTGCTTTTATCACCTTCTTTCCCCATCATAGCTGATACAGAATTGTCTCCTGGGCTTCAAACCCATATCAACAAACACATATGAACTTCGAAGATTTTAAGGTAAATAACATAACCTAGTCACAAAAGACAACTGTTATATGATTCCACTTATATGAGGTATACATAATTATCAAATTCATGAAGACAGAAAGCAGAATGGTGGTTACCAGGGGCTGGAAGCAAATGGGAATTGAGAGTTATTGTGTAATGTGTATAGAATTTACATCTGGGAAGGTGAAAAAAGTTCTGGAGATAAATGGTGATGATGATTGAAAGACAATATGAATAATTAAAGCCCCTGAATTGTATACTTAAAAATAGTTAAAATGGGGGAAGCCGGGTGGCCCAGTGGGTTAAGCGCTCACTTTGCAGCGCCAGGGACCGGGGACCGGGGATCGAGTCCTGGCCCTGGCCCGTGTGGACCCGTATGCTGGACTGGGGAGTGTTCCCAGTTCAGTTCTGTTTCTGTCTCTGTCTCTGTCTCTCTCTCTCTGTCAAAAATAAAAATAAATAAATAAAAATATATTTTAAAAAAATAATTAAAATGGTAAGTTTTATGTTACATATATTTACCTCAATAAAATGTTATATATAAATCTAAAAGGACCTTCATAAATATTTTAAACTTACACAAAATAAGTCAATATATTAAAATAAATGATATCAATAAATTTTATGCAATTATTCAAAAATTTGTATTATAGTAATACAAACAGGGTTTCCATCTTTGATAGTTTCAATGAAATATTTTTAGATGTTTCTTTCTTTCTTTTTTTTTTTTCTTTCTGGTAATATCCATATTTGCAGAAACTTTTACTTATCTGGTCCTTCCTAAAACTTTTTACTGGTATTTTATCACACAATATTATTGACCAATATTTTCCCCATTCCTCTCTGATATCAGGGCCACAGAGTGATTTAAACCTCTGTGAGTTTGTGAAATTTCAGTAATAATTTCTTGAATTTTTTTCTCAAAAAAAAAAAGAAGAGCTTAGATTTCCCATAAGTTTATCTATTATAGATAAAATAAAAAATTTATACCGGTAGTAATTTGGTATTTACCTGTCCACTGTTTTTTCTTTAAAATATATTACTGTGTGAAAGAATATGCATCATGTATTTTCTCATAATTCCATCTCCATTTAAACCAGTCACAGTTGTTATCTTCAATTTTTCATTTTCAAAAATCTAACAAATAATTGGGTATTATATGCTTTTCTTCATTCTAAAGCTAACATTTATTATAAAAATGCTATTTAAATCATTCCTTCCTACAAAAATTTTGTTTGTCTCTTCAACTTTTTGAAAAGCCAGAGCAAAAAAATAAATATTAATGCATGTTAATTTTCACTTCTAAATCTATTATGGAGTTAATTACAAATCCTATAGCTGCATAAACCAGAATCCATACAGCTTTCTCAACGCCTCTTTAAAGACCTTGAATTCCTAAAAGTCAAGAGTAACCTCCTCAAATCCTTTTAATAGTTACCCTAAGCTCTGAACTCTGATCTCCATCTCCCTAGATTTTCCACCATCCCCCACATTTTAGTTTGAAAGATCCCAATGAGCAAGGAAGTTGAGAAATTAGTGCATCAATACACCCACCCAACAATTTGCTATTTTTTTTTAACAGTTTGCTTTATTTGCTCTAAGTCAAGGTGCCGTAGAGAGGCGGTCCGAGCAGCCTTGCAGTGATTGGTGCGGGATCGAGTTGGAAAATTCGTTTAGCGGCATATCCAGACAATTTTCAGGATCGAGTTGGAAAATTCGTTTAGCGACATATCGAGACGTTTTTCGGGATATACTCGGCGTATAAGACGACCCCCGATTTTCGGTTGACTTTTTTTTGTTTCAAAAGTCGTCTTATACGCCGGAAAATACGGAATGTATTGCTTTCCCTCCCGCCCCTCACCTCATTCCTCATATCCTCACCTCATTCCTCATATCCTTTCCTTTCCCTTATATATGTGTTCCTTAAAGTTGAACACCTTGCAGTAAGTTTATCACTCTTCACTTCTCTTTCTTGAAAAATCTCATTTACTCATGTGAATTCATCCATTATCTCTTTGGTGGCAGTGTTCAAGTCTCTACCTTAATCAATGAATGCTCAGAAGCTCTGATTATGAATTTCTAGTTTGCACACTCCTACTTCCTCTTTGCTAATGCTCATTTCAATTCACTATGTTTATAAATGTACTCTTAAATTTTACGCCCCACTTGCCTGTTTATTTTTTTTGCTTTTTAATATCATTATCATTCCAAATTTTCAAACTCAAAATATAAAAGGTAGTTCAGATTCTCTAAGTGTTCTGCAAATTTAATAAATAACTATTGACTTCCCATTGTCACTTCAACATAATTATTGGATACTGCATTCCTGTCTATACCCACTACTACCAAACTGGTAAAGATCCCTACCAATTCAGTAATAGGGTTGAAAGGGATATTGGAAGATCCTTTTCCGTCTTTCCACTTTTAGTTCATCTGCCAACCTGCTGTATTCTACTCTTCAGTCACCCCTTCTTGACCATACAATCTCCCTACTTAAAAATACTTAATGGCTTTTTTACATACAAAATGGCAACTGCAGTTACTGTCACATGTTACAGACCAAACTATGGCCCTACTTCCCTTTTCAGCCTCTTATTACACATTACATAATTACATATATATATCTATCTATATCTATATATAGATATAGATAGATATATATTTTTTTACTTTCTTGACTCCACTTCACCATTCTTTCCCTTTTCACAATCCCACTGCCTTCTTCCCACCACATATCACTGCTTAGGTAGTTACTACTGTATTATTAATTTATCCATTCAATTGTATGCAATTTTGACAGTTCTTAAAAGCTTTTTGTATTGTTGTGTAACAATTTATTTGTTTATATCTTCTATCCTTATCATGATTTCCCCAAAATCATGTATCTCATATATATTAATGAATAGGGAGGGGGGCCCAACAATACCAGAATTATCTTCTGGAGGGCAGGCCCCTTATAGTGTAGGTTTCACCTGTGAGGTGAGGTGAGTGTTCTAGGAACCCATCTGCATCAATGTGTCAGCTGGCATTGTTGTAAGAAGCTGTGTTCAGCTACAGCGATTTGCACGATGGGTGATTTACAGGGACAATGTTCAGTATGACAACACACTTACTTGCCCATGCACCAAAGGGAGGGTTCAGGAGTTTTTGACCAAAAATAGCATGGTCTCTGTGCCTCACCTTCCCTATTCACTCCATCTCATCCCAAATGACTTTTTGTTTAGTGGATGAAAATAATCCTTAAGGGGAAACATTTTGCCAATGTGGAAGAGGTGAAACAAAAAAAGGTGTCAAAAGTTGAGATGTTCAAAAACTGTTTTGAGCAGCAGAAAAGGCATCTCATAGGTATACTGCTCAAATTGAGAGTATTTTGAAGAAGACTGATGTTTAGACATGTAAGAATATAAAGTTTTTAATGTTAATAAATAAATTTTGGGTTTGGGATATAGATAGATATATAAATAATAGATGACAGATAGATAGATAATAAAATAATTTAACTTTAGCTTTAGTAGCAATCTCACAATCCAATAGGTCCTTTCCCTAGCTCACTGGTTTTTCCTTCACTTAGAGGAACACCTATAAAATTACTTTCAGTATTTTTCTTCCAAAACTTTTGTAATCATGTTTTTTCTTTTTTCTCTTTCATTGTCTAATAGTTCACCTTCATAGGACAGTGTATGTGGGTTTGACTTTTATAAGTTCTCCCAGATTCCATAAAATTTAATGTCACCATATTTTTTATTTGTACCAGGAAAATAACATTACTGTTCACTTTGGTAGCTGTAATATTTTCAGCTTTCAAACAAACATTCTTATGCCCCTTAACATACACATGCACACACTGTTTTAATTTCCAGAGTTCACAGTGTATGTGAAGAAGGTAATTGCAGGACAGTGTTTTTTTTTGTTTTTGTTTTGCTTTTATGTTTTTTTTAATTTATTACTGCTTTTTTCTTTTTTTTTGAACATTTTTTTGTTGTTAACTTTATTGGGGTGACATTAGTTTATATCAATTACATTGTTTCCAGGTGTACAATTCTACATAAAATTGTCTATACATCGCATTATGTGGACAGTGTGTTTTGAGAGCAACAATAAAAGAACGAGAAAGACACAGGACAACATTAAAAAAGGGGGGAGGGGGCAGTGAACTTGCTGTTGGGATATCCAGAAGGTCCCCAGGGGAGGTATCAGTGGACTTTTTAAAATTCAGAAAAATTTCCAGGTAGATATATAAAGAAACTGGAAATAAAAAATATTCAATCTGGGTTTTTGTCTTTATGTTTTCAGCATAACCCCTGGAGAATTTATCTTACCACCATCATTTCCCTGCCTTCAAAAGGAACAGCAACACAGTATTTATTCCATTTCACATTTTCTATATTTCCATGTTTCCATATTTGCCATATTTCTTATAATCCAGTAATAGAACTCCTCGAAGCTCTGTTAAAAAGAAGTGTGTAGAAAAGTGTTTGAGTAGATATACAGGTAGATAATGATCACCAAATATCAGATCTTGCCTACAGCAATGAGAGACAGTTATGCTAGAGATAGGCTAAGAGTGACAAAAACATCCTCACTGCTATCATGAAGAGAATAAAACTTTTGGGTTTGTGATTATTACAATGGGTAAATGCTTAAGTTAAAAAGAGAGACAAGGGTAGCTAAAGCATTTTTAACCTTAAATGTCTTCCTGTAATTGTTAAAGATAAATGTTTTATTCATAATTTATATTATTTGCTCCCTGACAGTGATCTGACATAGCATACACTAAACGGCACAACAGTATTAATTAAGCAGTAATAAATCACCTAAATTTATTTTTAGATACGAGTTAGTGAATTTAACTAATTTAGGTGAAATTGATACAGTGGGATATAACACACAAAGCATGAAAAACTATTCTGAGTTTCTGCATATTTTCCAAAGGGAATATTATTGTAATTTGTGTTAATGATATGCATTTTTTACAGTATATGTCATCTGATGAAATCAATTATTAAAAAGTCATAAAATTCATCCCTTTTAGAATTATAAAGTATCTATTTAGAAGAATTATTCTGGGATGGCATTTGACCATGGAAATATGATAGTTCTTATATAATGAGCTACTGGTTCAAACGACTCATGAAGAAAAAAATGATGAGTGGTAGGAAGATGATAATGTTCCAGAAATACATTAAGTAAAGTTATTTCACAAAATTAAATATTAACTACTTTAAGGAGAATGTTTGTAGCACCCATTACTTAGACAATGATATAAAAGGGAGTGCAATAAAATAAGTCACAGTTTCATTACATAAAAATACAATATGAAATACCATGACTATTACAGGACATCTTCAGTTCTTACTTTGGAAGTAAATAATGATTTTATCTTTATTTGGCCATTCATTGCCTCTCCTGGTTTATTCACCTCTGTGATGTGAACTATATCCCATTCATCTTTACATCCCTGACTTGGAGCAGATGCATTGCACTGTGATTGCCAAATTGAAAAAACAAAAGCAACAAATCAATCATTATATCAAAGTGAAATGTTTCAAATAATAAACACATTTTGGAAAGCTGAACTTTAAATCATAACTAAATGTATTCAATCTCTTTTCTCTTTCCCAGCATCTTCATTTGTAGGACTAATTCAACCCTTACATGTATTTGTGTTAGAACTTAAATTTGGTACTCAATATCTATTAAATACTTATCAAATATATAACATTATACAATATGTTTTATTTCTAATGAAAATAACAAAGAAAATTAGGACACATAGATGATGTCATTGAAAGTGATGAAGGAAAAGATGATAGACAGATACATAGATACACAGATAGATTAGATAGATAGATAGATAGATAGATAGATAGATAGATAGATAGATAGATAGATAGATAGGTAGATAGGTAGATAGACAGATAAAGTAGGTAGATATAAAGTCCCATATTATTTTGGAGTTTCTTACAGTTTACTGGAACTTGGTACCAGCCATCCTTTCATTCAATGGGTAACTGAGTGCCTGTTCTCCAGCATACATTATGTCATACAAATAATTCAACAGTTGGCAGTAGAATGTTTTACATATTTCTGGAAAATACTCTGCTTTGATCAATTATTTTCCCTGAATGGCAGATAACAATCACCCCAATTACTGTCGTAGTCTATTTTAAACCTATTTTTTAAAAATAGAATAAAAATAAATCATATTTTTCTAAAGAATCAGTTTCCATACTTTTCAAGAAAAAACTGGTAGTCACACATCCAAATTATCTCTCAAGAAGGAACAATATCTTATGAATTGCAAACCCCTCCTTTTAAGTTCTCCCCACCTACTTTTTATCTAAAATATTAGAACAGGGATTTCCAATCTTTTGGCTTCCTGGGGCCACATTGGGGGGGGGGGAAGGAATTTTCTTGGATCACACATTAAATAATATACTAACACATACAATAGCTGATGATCTAAAAAAACAAACAAACAAACAAACTCATAATGTTTTAAGAAAGTTTACAAATTTGTGTTGGACCGCATTCAAAGCTGTCCTGGGCCTCATGGACAACTTGTGACATTTTGGTTCAAATCGAGACTGTGATGATTATAATTTTTAGTGTTCTTTTAACAAAAACATGTTGCTAATAAAATTCTTCAAAAATCAGAACACATCATAAACATAATTTACCTAAAGACCAAATAGAAAAATGATGTCAACAATTTATATTACACATTGTTTTCATCATGACAATGACTTACAGTGAATCACTATTTGTCTAGGTGTTTATATATTGATCATTATAAATAACAGATACCCCATCTTCTAGTTGATAGACCATATTGTAGACAGCAAAGTTAATTTTGCTGATAAACAGTTTACTAAGAAAAAATGTAGAATTTCCTCCATATTGACTTTAGTAATCAGATAGTTGTTGATCCCTTGGGATAATTATTTTAGGGAAATTTAAAAGAAGGGAATTAAAACAGTGACTTTTGGGGAAGTCTTCACATATTGATAACTATGTAAACTTCTGATGACAAATGCTTACTCCATCTTAATCTTTTTAAAAGTGAAGTTACAGTATGTGGTACAAAGAGTAAAGTACAGTTGGAAATACACATTTTCATCTTGCTATAATTTAGTCAGAGCATTTATATTGTAATATTTGTTTACTATAATGATGGGTGGGGGCAGTTTCATTATATACATGAAAATCAAGTTCCTCATTTAGAAAGTTGTTTCTCTCATCAAGAAAGTGAGCTTTACAAATACAGTATATTTTTAAAGACAAAAAATTAGTTGTTCCCTTATATATTCTGACACAACTTGTTACCCTTTGCCCAATATATGTAATTCTAATTCCCTATTATAACCAATATTAACAAGTAGATATTCTATGTTCTATACCCATGATTATACAAATATATGCAAGAAAAAGATGCATACATACACTAAATTTATGTTTATCAAAATAGAACTATTCTATAGATATATTACTTTCATTAATTATTTCTCATATATCACAATCATGTTCTCAAGTAACTTATGGAAGTCTACATTTTCCTTTCATTAAGTAATTTAAGATAATTTTATATAATTAATGTAAATAGCAAAAATTATATTAGATTTATACAAAAAAAGTTTATCTGTTTTTGAATAGAGGTCTACAGAAAATTATTAATCAAAAGAGTAGCCATAAAGTTTTAGATTTTAATTTATAATGAATATCAAGAATTTGGATTTTCTCAAGGATTCCCATACACCTTGAGAAGAATGGAGGAAAATATTTCTGGAAAATGCTCATTTTAAAGACAATTCCCATCATTCCTATGGTAAACAAAGTCCCGTATCTTAAGATCAACACTCCATTCTTCTTTCTCTATATATGTCACAAACTTATAATGAAATTCATAGTCATAATATTCATTTACTCAGGTATATTTTATACACAAATATGGTTAATAATTTCCTTCTCAATATGTTTATAAGGATTTTATCTTTTCCTACAAGATTTTTTCCTGTAATGTATTTTTATTTGAGGTATTATTCTCCCTTTCATACCAGTTTTAAAGACAGTGAATTACATCTGACAATCAAGTTTTACTTTTATACATACAGCCAAGTGAAATAAGCACTGCCTGATGAATTTTCATATTTAAATAATTTTAGAGCTGATAGTGTATTATCAAAGAATTTTACTAAGAAGTTGTTATGCAGACTGCTGCTTTCTTAGTAATTTGTACTCAGGTGTATATAAACCTACTTTACTGGAGGCGAATATTTGTAAAGATTTCCAATAGCAAGGTAACATTTAGATAACATTAAGGTATCATCAACAGGCTGGGTATCTGTAACATATGCTACAGTTACGTGTGGTTCTCTCAAATTGCTAAGATCAAATGAGCACTTTCAATCAATAGCAGAGCAATTTTGGATATCCACAGGAACATTAAGACTACCCAATACCGCTATGCATGTTTTAAACACTTCTCAAATTTCAGCTTTTGTTTCATACATTCATTATAGCTTCTAATGTGACTATCCGTATAATACTTTGGAAATGTAACTGATTCTAAAAATATTGCTTTATTTCCTTTGGATTTTTAAATAATTTTATTAAATGTATTGGGGTAACATTGGTTAGTAAAATATGTAGGGCTCAATTCTATAATATAGCATTGATATATTGGACGTTATGTATGTTCACCACCCATAATCAGGTCTCCTTTCATTACTATATATTTGACCCTCTTTCCCTCTTCTACTGCTTCCTCCCCACTTCCTTTAGATTTTTAAGTAAAAGACTCAAAACAACAGAAAAGTCAATGAGCCAGAATACAGTATTAGAAAATTAATTTTCAGTGTTTCTTTATTTTGAATTTCACTGTACACAGTAACACCACTGGTACCATGACACAAGGTCAAGCATTGGTTAATGGCTATATTATTTCTTAGTTGAAAGAAATGTAGACCATCAATAATAATAACAGAAGTAGCAACAAATGATCATTTGAATTATACACCTTATAAGCACATATATGTTCTGGAAAACAGGGCATTCATAGTCACGAATACTATATATGAAGTAATTCAAATCTGGTGTTACTTTATAATATGCTAACACAAAAAAGAACTTAAAGACCAATCTCCACTGCCTATAAAGGATACCCTAATAAAATTGTGTGTACACACACACACACACACACACACACACAGAGGACTAAAATCTGGTTATAAAATCAAGCTTTACTTACTTGTAAAAAAGATAACTTCATGAGTAAAAGATAAATCTTGTTTAATGTTTTGAATTTTGCCAAACTACAGAAAACATTTCATGAGGAAATAATATCTTTGTGTCCCTAATTTGAAATTCATTCACTAATAATAGGACACTAAAACAAGGACACTCCCTCCTCTGTAAATCTGGAGACAGGTCACAGAGGCATCTGTTCTCCATATACCTATTTAATGAGGTCATTTGGTATACATGCCATGCACTAGGGCGCACTTAATTTTTATTAGCAGCATTAATCTAGCAAAGAGTTAGTGAATTAAAATTATCTTTGAAAGGAAATAGAAAACTCCTGTCTACTTTGTTCAAACTTATTGACATATAACTCCTATATATAAACCATTTTTAAATGGTTAAAAATAAATATATTAGTCATAGTTCACATTCCCATCAAAATAACCAAGTACTTTCCTGACCTTGAGCAATAATTAGAACGCAACAGATTTTAAACTATGAATATTGATTTGCCTAATAACAGCAATCCAATGACTTGGGACTCTAGAAACCTTACTATAGATAAATTACAGGAATAATCTTTCAAGCCATCATTTTTAATAACAAGGAATATGAACATTAATAGGAAAACTGTGTCAGGAAAAGTCACCTATTCAAAAATGAAGAGAATAGAAAGCATTCATGCAGTGCCATCATGCTTATATTCTATGATGTTTTGATTGTGGACCTGTTTAAAGGATCTATTGTTTTCATTATTGTTTTAGGGTTAGTTGTTTTCTTTTTTTTTATTTTTTTTAATTTGCTTATGTTGTTTTTAATCCCTAGATCAGATATATACTTTATTTATTTTGACATTCAATATTATTTTATTTCAAGTGTATACTATAATGGTTATACATTTATATAATTTAAGAAGTGATCCTCCTGACTAGTCCAGTACCCACCTGGCACTATGCAGTTATTATCATATTATTAAACATATACTCTATGCTTTATTTTGCATCCCCAGTGACGATTTCGTACTACTATTTGTACTTCTTAATCCCTTCACCTTTTCCTCCTGCTCCCTAGAGCGCTCCCATCTATTACTTCGATAAATCAAGTACCCATCTGACATGATGCATCCATATTTAATAAAGATTATTAACTACATTCCTTACTCTATACCCTATATCCCCATGACTACTAGCAACAACCAATTTGTATTTCTTATTCTCTTCCCTTTTTTAACCCACCCCCCCAATCCATCTGGCAACCATCAAAATGCTCTCTGTATCTATGAGCTTGTTTCTGTTTCACCTGTTTATTTGTTCTTTAGAGTCCACATATAAGCAAAATCACATTGTATCTGTCTTTCTCTCTCTGACAAAGTCCACTTCACTCAATGCTCACCAGGTCCATCCATGCCACTGCAGAGGGCAAGAACCCATTCCTTTCAGTGTCCAAGTAATATTCCATTGTATATATGCATCACCTACTCTTTGTCCTTGCATCTGTCTGTGGAAACTCAGGCTGCCTCCATATCTTGGCACTGTAAACAATGCTGCAATGAACATATGAATGTGCACATCCTCTCAAAGTAGAGATTTAGGTTTCTTCAGATAAATTCCCAGAAATGGGATTACTGGGTCCTTCACTGTATCTGTTATAAACTTTGTTTACAGCAAAAAGGCACTGGAAGCAGCTTGGACATGACAGAAAGTTAAGTGGGTTGGGGGTCTCAGGAAATCACTAAGGTAGGGCAGAGAAAAGGTGGTAGCCAATTTGATGGAGACTTAGATATCCATCAGCCTGTATCTGTACATGGGGTGGGGTGGGGGTGGGGTGGGGATGGGGCGGCTCAACAAAGAAACAATGACTTCTTCTACTTCTTCCTTCCATGACAAAGCTCACCCCACCAGCTCTCACCCTGAAGCCCAACAATTAATTTCCGCCCCATATGAACCTGGCACCTTCCTACTGCCCCAGTGATGCAGCTCAGAGCTAGTGAGTCCATCAGCAAGTAAGTTGCATAGAGGCCCTTTAAGAGGAGTGTCTGGAACTGCAGCTGCCTTCCAGCTCACTCAGCCACAATTTCAGCCAGAAGTTATAGGATTCTCTCCTGGCACTGGAACCCCAGGCTGGGGAGCTAGATGTAGGGCTGGGACCCCTTGATCCTCTGGGGGAAACCTCCACAGCTGAGATATCCCTCCTGATTTTTAATGGTCACATTCAGGTGTGGGGCCAGTCCATTCTGTGTCTCTGCCCCTTCTACCAGTCTCGAAGTGGCATCTTCTGTATGTCCTTACTGTAGGACTTCAGTTCAGCTAGACTTCAGTTGATTCTCAGTGATGGTTGTTTTGTAATTTAGTTGTAACTGATGTGGTTCCTGAGAGAAGGTGAGTACAGGGTTTATCTAATCTGTCATCTTGACCAGAAATCAATCAGCTTCTCCCCAAGTCAGATATAAATGGAATCAGTAAAGCATAAGTTCTTTAAGGCTAGTTTTCATCTGATTAAATTTAAAAAACAAAGGCCCATATGATTTGGGTTTTCAAGTTAATGTCTATATTAAATAGCATTCAAGAAACAGAAGTAGGGGAAGCTCGGATGGCTCAGCGGGTTGAGTGCCTGCTTTGCAGCTCTGCAGCCCTAGGATCGAATCCCGGCTCCGGCCCAGGCGGACCCATATGCTGAACTGGGGTGTGCCCCCACTTCAGTTCTTGCCGGGGCCTATGTCAGAGGCTCCAGGCAGCCCTCCACCCACCTGTGGAGTGAAACTATATGGAAAGCTAATGCTGTAAACTATGGAGACTGCTCTGGGCCCTCCCTCTTCTCGCTGTCTCTCTCTGTTTGATTCTCTCTCTGTAAAAAAACAATAAAAATAAATCTAAAAAAAAAACCAAAACAGAAGTATTGTTGGGTTGTAATTTCTATAATGTTCTATTATTTGGAGGTAAGGTGCTTGACTGGGGAAAAAAATGATGGTAGTGCAAGCGATCCACTGACCAAGTACTCATTTTGCCTGATTAGGTTAACACATGGGGAAATTTAGGAACAACCCCACAACTTTACAAAGTTATACTAAGCTAAAAACCATGTCTGGAGATCTGTAATTAATGTTTCTACATTTTTATGGAACACAATGTAGCAATTATTGCCAAAAACTCCTTATGAATTTCTATTAAACTAGCAATCAAAGTGACAGAAAAACTATACTTCTCAGAGAATTCTGACCCTACAATTCCTAGAATGACTAGTAGAGCTTGTGACCTCTCGGAGGTGGGAGGCAGGATGCATTTGATGAAGAAAAAGAAAATAAATGACAAGAATCCACAAAAACAGAAATTTATCAATACATCATTAACAGAGAATAAGTGCAATTCTTAATGAGTGTTGTGATTGAAAAACTAGGTAAAAGACATCTAAGAAGCTTTCTGAGTAGCATGGTCCATAGAAGTGCTAGGCCAGTCTTTTTAGGAACACCCAGAATAAAGATTAACATTGTTTTTCAATACAGATGCACTGGGTCTCCTTACTGAGAATTCAAGGCCAATTAAGGCTATGTGCGTGTCTTTCAGGGGCAGGTGTAGTTTTACCCTGTCTATATCTCCAGTCTCAAAGACTCCACATTCTCTGTGCTGGAGCCACAATGACCTTATTTTAGTTCCAGCATGAACTAAAATCTCACAACTTAGTGTTTCATATATCCTGTCCCTTCTACTAAGGTTTGTATTCTCTCCCCCTTTTTTTTTTGCCAGAAATCTAGAATCTCTCAGGTGTCACACAACCTGTCATTTCCTGTATATCTAATCCCCTAAAACTGTCCTTTTATTAACACTCATTATACCTTTAACTTGGCTTTCTTCCTGGCTGCCATCATAATTATTTGTGCAAATATCCTACTCCTAATCAAACCAAAAACTCCACTGATGTAAAAAGTCTTTCCTTTATTATTATTATTACTATTATTATTTTATTGCCAGAATTTAACAGTACCTCATAATGATTGTTTAATAAGCCAATTGAAAAAAATGCAAGTGTATATTAATTATAATGAATAATACCACTAATACTTTATTATAAAAAGCACTGATATTTGTGTACCAAACACATTTTACTGCATGAAATTTGGTTTATAACATAATATATTTTTTCCCTTTAAATCTCTCACTCATATTAAAATGGATATTCTAATAATTGGGACTTTATTCTTTCCTCTAACACTTATATTTATATATGTTTTCTTAAACATTACAATTACATATGTACGTAACCATTCCCATGATGCTGACATGAGAAACAAATGCAAGGTTTAGCACCGACTCAGATTTTAAATCTATTGACCTGCTATGTACAACTGGTTTTGTCAATGGCAGATAAAAGAAAATAGTTAAGTAAGATGGACTTTGGGGTAAAAGAAAACCACTAAGCTTTCTTCTTTTGTCTTAATGTTCATGTTCCCTTTTAGAGCTTTTCAAAGTGTAGAATTCATTAGGATGAGTTATAAGAATAACATTGTAAAGAACTTGAGAACATAAGTGCTTCATATTTTGAGAACCCAATACAATATTTTGCTTTTTTTCTAAAATTTTAACATGTTATATCATATACAATCATCTTTCTGCGACACAAAACAGATTTTTCAAATTCTAGACAGTATAGGAAGATTTTGTTTTCTGAAAATGATTACCTCATATGATTACTTTCAATCATAGATGTGAGCGCTTTCTTTTCTAGGCAAGCTATAATTTACACCTTTGTCAGTATGAAATTAAAAATAAACAATACATGTTATCTTTTAAAACACTCACTTACTAGTTGATGTATTAATTTGCCAGATACCAGAAACTGTGTGGTCTAAACAACAGAAACACTTCTCTCAGTTCTGTGGACTAGAAGTCTGAGATCAAGATGTCAATGGGGTGGGTTCCTTCTGAGTGGTCTGAGGAGAATACCTTCCATGTTTCCATCCTAACTTCTGGTGGTTTGCTGGCAATTTTTTGCACCTGTTATCTTTTGCTGGATCACTACTATTTGCCTTTATCTTTACAAGGTATTTAACTTAGATTCTTGTCTGCCTCCAAATTTCCTTTCTTTATGAAGATATCAGTCCCAGTGGACTAGGGCCTACCATAATGACCTCATTTTAACCTGATTGTCTCTGTAAAGACCCTGCCTGCAATTCAGGTCACATTCTGAGGCACTGGGGGTTACGACTTCAACATATGAATTCTGGAAAATCAATCTTATACAGTTGGTTTTGGATAGTAACAGACTCTGTTTCATTTAAAGACATCACAGAGCCACGCAGGCCATCAATCAGAATGTACAGAACAAATAATCAAAAAAAATTTGAAGTAAATCAATTTATAATAATCTTAAAACATATCACCAGTTAATGTTATAACTAGGTGAACCATATCATTTTCCAAAGTAAACAAACAAACAAAAAGCACTATTTATGGGTAAAATACATTAAAACATATTTAAATAAATAAATCCTATGAAAGCTCCAAAAGAGTACTGACTGAGAAACCAGAAATGAAATAAGTATGATTGCCAATTATAATTGCTACCAGTCTAAACCCCTAGATAGAGCCAATTTCTCTCTCTGAGGCTCAGTTCTCTTATGAATAAAAAAGAACACTATATCTCTGCTCCTACTTATCACGATGCTCTAATTACTTATATACGTATTTGTCTTTCTCTATATTCCTCTTTAGTCTTAAAAGAGCAGGCATACTGTTCCCCTGACCATGAGACATGGCACTGAGCAGATGCTGACTACTTTTTGGGTGTACATCTCAGTGGGACTATAAATTGTGTGCAAGTTATGATTTACCATTCAAATGTATTTTTTGTGACTTTAGTACTATGATTAGAATAGATGATCTGTAACTATGACATTCTAGATGGCGCTGATGACTCCTGCATATTTAAAAAAATAACCCCTCCAAAAATTTTTTTGAAATGTTGACATTAGTCAGTTTTACACAGATTAGGTAATTTTTGGTATACACAATTACAATCCTTCATCTTTGTTCACAGTTATCTATATAATGACAATCAAAAATTTTAGAGACTTTCTTTCAAGACATTTTCCTCACTTAAAACAAAGCCCCCTCATCCAATTTAAATGTCTTAACCTTATGTTTGATCACTTCTTATAACCAAGTAAACATATGAATGATATTTTTCACTTTATCATTTAAGTGAGGAAAGCTAAAGAATATGGATTTAAAGGTGCCTAAACTATCTATATTTTGTAAAGTTTGTTTTAACTTACCCTGTCTATTATACCTCCTTTCCAATAAAAAATATACAATATGATGATAAACATTATTATACTGAAGTACTAGTAATATTTCAGTGATATTATAGAAATTGAGTATCAGAACACTGTAAATAAAGATTTAAAAAATGCATCATAAATACTTGAGAAGATTAAAAAAATAATAATAATAGCAGTTCATATCCAAACAGCAATTGCAAATATGCATACCACTAAGGCAAAACCACATGATAAACCAAAATAATTGTTAAAAGGCCAATCAATAAGCATTTATTAATTATTTCTATTGTTATAATTAATACATATTTCAAAAGAAATAAAAATATCAAATTAGACTTTTTTACTCAAACATAAACAGTATCTAACACAACACTGACTAGATTTATTAAATATTTCCATTAAAATTATCTATTGAGACTATTTTTTTTAAATATAGAATGCTCCATCCCCTTTGGTTCAGATGATAAAGGACTCATGAATGCTTTTCAAGACTATTTGTAAAAAACACATCTAAATTTTAATGATCTATTCTTTATTGTTTAAAATGGGGGGGGGAAGCACACTTACAATAGAAAAGAAAATGTGTTCAGTATCTATGACTGTGGTTGTTAACCGCAGCCAACTAACAATCAAGCCAAGCCTCACCAATAATTTGAAATGACTCTAAGATTGTATTTTCAGGAATACTTTGAAAGGAAATGTTTAATATTTAATTTGGCCTTTAACTCTCATTTAAAATAGAAATGTCAGAGTATCTGCAGATTATGTAGATTGATACTATTTGGCTGAACTCTTCAGACTCCTGGCTATGTCTACAGCTGGTTTCTTTGCTATGAATACCTACTGTAAATCTTTATGTGTTTTCAAATCTTATATTATCCTTACTTCCTTTCCACGCAGCATCTTTATACCTTAGATAGAAGAGAAACTCCAGGTTGATCTTCACTTGGATTCTTCCCTTCTCTCTTAGTATTTCTATTTGCACTCTTAGTGATCAAAAATAATCTCTTTACTTGAGCCCTAGGTGACTTGCCTACCATTAATGGCCATTATTTATGAACCAGTTCTTCTCCATTTTTTTTAAAGATTTATTTTATTGTTTTTGAGAGAAGGTGAGAGAGTCATAGACAGATAAGGAGAAAGCTAGGGAGAAGGGGGAACGGCTCAGAGCAGTCTCCATAGTTGCACATTATTACTTTTGACATAGTTTCATTCTACTTAGGTAGATGTGGGGTCGCACAGGGTGGAACCGAACTGGAGGCCTCCCACATGGGAGATGAGAACCTTCGCCGCCATCCTGGCAGTTACCAGTTGTGCTGCAGATCAGCATGTGGATTTGCATGGGCTGGAGCCAGGATTCTATCCCCGAATCTTGTGGTTACAAGACAAGTACTCAACCTTTTGAGCTATCTCGGCATTCCTCATTCTTCCCCATTTTATGTCTCCCATTTCTTCCCCTCTGCTTGCTCCAATGTTCAAGTATGTCATATTAAAATATGCTAACAAACAGAAATAAACTTTATTCCTCTTCCCAATAAAACTCTAAATTTATATCTAAATTTTATATATGTTATATATATATATATATATCTGCTATATATATTATGTATATACACACTTAGATATGTAATATATATACTACTCATCTGTCCTACTAAGCTATGATTATTGAAAAAGACATATCTCTGTATTCCAATTTTGTCATTTTCTATCTCTGCTTAATATAGTATTATAGATTTATACCTTGCTATGATAGACAATTTTAATTGGCATTTAATATAATTAATGTTCCCATATGTCTTGAAACTCTTGTTTCTGATAATCATTTGATGCCTAAAATTGCTTAAGAAATTTTTAATATTTGAACAGAAAATCTAAAAAAGAAACAAGTAAGTCAATATATACCAGTGGACACTTTTTTAAATATATTTTTGTAAAGACAATGATTCAATATCTAGAAGATTTAGTTAAGCAAATACATAGACACACATGCATACATGCAATTATACATTAATAACATAATATTATATATTTATATATCATTGAACACTAGAACGGGTGTGACTATTGGTGATTATTATCACTGAGAGTGAGGTCATTTTATTGTTTTATAGTCATGCTTTAAGCTGAAATCCATCAAAATATCACTACTTTAAACTAAGTACTATGCATAAGAAATCCTATTAAATTTCACAGTAATGGAATAAATATACTGTTATTAATGTACCTGTTATAGTTACTCATTTACAAATACTGTATGTCAAATATGTATAAAAACCATGCTTGGCTTCTAATCAGATGAGGTCAGATAAGTGAATGGCATAGTTTACATAATTAATTATAATTATACAAAATCCATAAAGTTGGGCATTCCCATATCTGAACAAACATATTAGTAAAAATAATTTTTCTGACATTGCAGCTTTTTAACTTCCAGTGCAGAATCTCTCAGCCTTGATACCACTGACACTTTCCACTGTGTAAGTCCTTGTTGATGGCAGTGGGGCTGTGCGTGTAGCAGCACTAACAGCATCCATGATCTCTATCCCCTGGATCCTAATATACCCGCACCCAGACATGGCTGTAATAATAAAAAATATCTCCAGACATCACCTAACATCTTCTGGAGGACAAAACATCCCCATTGAGAAGCACTATTTTAGAGACTGAGAATATCTATTAACTTAAAATCAAAGGAATACTTATTGTGCAAAACCATTTTTAACTTGTCGATAAAATGTGGCTGGCAAGAGAAATGTTATGTAAAGATAAAGATTACATTAATATGCACAACAGGCTACTGTCTTGTAAATATAAGAGTTCTTGTGTTAAAATGATCCCTAAATAGTATAATCATTACTTCAATGTTCCTATTTATAAAGCACTCTTGGCAAATAAAATTTATCAAACACAAACTCTAAAATAAAATAGTAATTTCATCCAAATTAAGCTTTTAAAAAATTGTATTGCATTAAGAGTGCTTAACATCAGATCTATTTTTGTAACAAATGTTTAAGTCTACAATACAATATTGTTGAATATAGATACAGTGCTGCACAGTTATCTCTAGAACTTATCCTCTTGTTTTACTGAGAGTTTATACTAATTGCTTAGTAACTTCCCATTCCACCTACCCCCAGCTCCTGGCAATCACCCTTCTATTTGATTGTTTCTATGAACTTGATTATTTTAGATACACCATATATGAGTATGTTGACCTAATAAAATACCATTTGCTTTATTACAGAGTACACATATATGGTGTTCCAAACATAATAAGTGTGAAAACTGCTTTTAGGTATCCATGAATACAATGAAATAACATCACAACATACACCCATTTTTTCAATTGGATTGTTTTGTTGTTGTTGAGTTGTACAAGTTCTTTATATATTTTAGATATTCGCCCCTATGGAAGCATTTAACTCCTTCTAGACTTGTGCCTTTAAATCTGGTTTTAGAAACCTTGGTCTTTTTGTCTTCCTTTTTTAAAAAAATATTTATTTATTTATTTATTTATTTATCTATTTATTTATTTATTTATTTATTTATTTATTTATTTATTTATTTATTTTGACAGAGGAGAGATAGAGATAGAGATACAGAGACAGGGAGAGAACTGAACTGGGAGAGCTCCCAGTTCAGCATATGGGTCCGCACGGGCCGGGGCCGGGATTCGATCCTCGGTCCCGGTGCTGCAAAGTGAGCGCCTAACCCACTGAGTCATCCCAGCTTCCCCTCTTTTTTTAATATTGTAAGTTATTTACAAGTTCATTATAAATTTAATGAGCTTGGATCCTTAAGGTTTTCTTTGGGGGAAAATATATCAAATAACACTCCTTAAGTGTATTTTGCAAAGGAGTAGGGCTATGTATAATAAAAGCAAAAAAAATCATTCTACTATATTATTAAAGATGCCATATAATGTCCACAAAATAGATGGAGAAGAAAGAAAAATCACAGTCAACTATCTGTTTTCTTTACTTCTACATGATTATAGCTCCAATTATTTAAGGGTATCCTATTAAATCTGTATGATGCTCCTGAACTTTTCATCAAGATATCCCAATCTGTATCTGTTTATTATTAATTTTAAGTTGTTTACATAAAAAATTAATTGTGACTTCCCATAACAACAATTTAGTGAATCAAGTCACCTTAAAGAGAACTGAACTTTCCTTGCCTTAAAAAAAATTTTTTTTCTTTAAAAGGAGTTACAATAGGTCTTTTGTGATAAAAACAACACATCTCTGTCATTTGCTCTCCACTGGCATTTATCCATTTATTTTAGTGAGTCCTTGGAGGAATTTTGCAACTTAATAAGTGAATCAGAAGAATGGGCAATAAAACTGAATAAATGTAAAATAAAATTACATCACTTAAGAAAAAATTTAAAAGTCCCATAAAATTTATTTACTCATTAATTTCAATTTCATTTCCATAATCTTCTGCTGCTAATTTTCCTCAAAATTATATGCAGGGGAAGATGGGAAGGCTCAGTGGGTTGGGCGCTCCCTTTGCAGCGCCGGGTACCGAGGATCGAGTCCCAGCCCTGGCCCTTGCGGACCCGAGTGCTGAGCTGGGGAGTTCCTCCAGTTCAGTTCTCTCTCTGTCTGTCTCTGTATCTGTATCTCTCTCTCTCTCTCTGTCTGTCTCTGTATCTGTATCTCTCTCTCTCTCTCTCTCTCTCTCTCTCCTTCCCTCCCTCTCTCTCTCTCTCCCTCTCTCTCTCTCTCTCTCTCTCTCTCTCTCTCTGTCAAAAACAATAAAAAAAAAAGAAAAACACTAAAAATTATATGCAACACAGATTGTAGATTGAGGTGTGTACCATTGGAAAGTTTCATGAATAAATATACTCTCTGATTATATTTAGATCTTAAAATGAATTTTCTTGGTACTTTATAAGATTTCTAATATATAAACACACTGGATTTCCTTTTCTAATTAAATTTTTTACTATGTAAGAAGACAGTGGTGGAGTCTGTATGAATAAAATACTTAAGCCAGAATTTCTATCCCCAGAGAGAAAACAGCTGATTGCATAAAGCTATTGCTAAAATGAGGTACTTTAAGAACAGGTGCACTATTTTATCTTTATTCATTCTAGTGGATTTCTAGTCCCTTAGAAATGTGCAATATACATTTAGGGATGTGTAAGTATAATAATAATGGTGATAAGAATTAATAATTACAGAGTATCGGATGCTCCAGGCACTAACATGAATTTTTCTCTTTCAATTCTTGCATCAAGTCTGCGAGTTAGGTGTCATTAATATTATGATTTTACAAATGAGAAAATTAAGGTCTAGGAAGTGTAAATTATAGCTATAGAGTGATGAGGTTATTAGTCTAATCCCATGTGGTCTGCTGCTCTGGGCCCTTCTTCATCCCCCCCCTCTCTGTGTCAAAAAACAATAAAAATAAATCTTTAAAAAAAGAAATAATGTAAGGAAAGAAAAACACACCATACATAAAAACTTAATTTTACAATATCATAAAATAGATGGCAAATTTTTTAATTTAGAGAAAATAGAATTTTTAATAAAATACAACCTACAAAGTTGACATCCAGTGTTCAGAGTACCTAAATAGAGAAAAGTAAATTAAAAAACTAAAATGTAATGGAAATAAACTATTTAAAAATGATATGTGGTCCATATGCTTCACAGATAAATTTCATCAGAATTCTTAATTTAAAAAAAACAACTATTTTAATATAAATACATACAGGATAATATGCTATATTCACTTAAGAATTTAGGTATACATTTTCAAAATAAAATACTATGGGAAATACACAAGACATCAAAGAATGAGAAAAAGTTATCAACCATGCACCAACAAGTTTTATACTTAAAGCTCACTTGCTCTTCCAACATTTATATGTACAACCATCATATAAACACTTAGAAATAAACTTTAAAATTGTAAATAAAGCTTATTAATACAATTGTAAATAAAATGTATTACTATAATTTGTTAACTTTCTAGAATTATAGTAACTAGTTCTTAGTGTTTTCACAATAAACAGAGAAAATCATATTTCTGGCGATCTTATTATTTACTTATCTTTTTTGCTACTATTCAATAAAATGGTTGTCTACACTACATACAATATATTACATACCCCCATCCTGAAAGGGTGAATAAATAGTAAAAAATGGTAATGGCAAGGTGAAACACAGCAAAATACAACAAAAATAAAAACTTTAGAATTGACTCCGTGAGGCTCATGAACTCTTTTTCTCTAAATTCCCTTAGAAGGCCAAGAGTTCTGTACTAAAATGCTAAAATTACCTAATTCCATTTTTTTACTTTTGAGGAAAAGAGTAAGCAGAACACTACACAATCATTTACTTCCTAATTATAGTGGAAACTCCAGCTGGAGCCTAAATTGGGTTCATTGAGACTAACTTATCTGAACTTGTCTGCTTATCAGGAATATGGTGTGGGCCTCCAGAGATCCACCTGATTAAGGGAGTGAGAATCTCCTGGGGAAAGAATCCATTCTACAGAAGATGGAGTTTATGGGTTTGAAAAAAGAGATGACGTTCAGTGCTCAGTGTTGGGACAATTCCTTAGATTTCTGTGCAGGTTAGGCCCCACAGAATCTACTATGTGCTAGTGGAAAAGATGCCACTACTCACATCTGAAATAGAAGTTTGACTAAAACCTGCAGTAGGCATTGAAGAAAAAGACATCATGAGTTTGAGTGCCTAATAGTAGAGCTTACTAAAATCATGTTGAAAGGATTCTCTCCTTCCACTGGAGAATCTAATCTGTTACCAACAATAACAGTGGTGGACAAAAGTCTTTCAATTACTTTAGCCACTATTTCTGTAACATCAGAGACCTTCAGAATGGAGAGTAGGAAAACAAGAAATTAGTAACTGTCTCATAAAAATGCAGATGAGAACATTCCTACACTACTGTGGGAATCAAAAATGTTGGCATGGGGAAGGAGTGAACAACAGAAGTTGTGATACAGCTTGTTAAAAGTTATAGAAACATTCTGACTGCTCCTTCACATAGTATCTGCCATGAATCTATTCTGGTATCGGACATTGTGTAACATTGAGCCAAAACACTTTGTATGAGGACTAATTTTATCCCCAGCCTAATGTAGTATAGAAAGCCTGAGTTGCAAATAATTTGGATTCTAATAAAGGAGCTCATTAGCTCTTCAACTTAATTTGATATCCATTTAGTAAACACCTGCCATGTGAAAACATATAGTACTTTGTGTGTATCTCAGGTTGGGTTCCCTGGAAACAGTCTCTGAGGTGCTTTAGCATTAGGGATGCTTATTAAGGAGTGCCCATGGAATCCACACCGGTGAAAGGGGAGGGAAAGACACAGGATTGGGAAGAAGAAGTTGTCAGCTCCTAGGTCTAGAGTGTATGATTCTCGTTTAGGGAAGAGGAAGACGTCAAGCTGCATTAGACCCAAGGACAGCCTCAGCTAACTTCATGAACTCTGGAGTTGGAAGGGTGCTTTAGAACTTTTCCAGAATGGGCAATGAAGGCCAGACTTTTATATCCCATTGGTCAGTGGCTGTAGGCAAAACCAGGGAAAGGGTGCAGCCTTAGGCAAGAGACCATCTGGAGCTGAAGCAATTCCTGAAGAGACAGAAATCTGCTAACCTACATCCCTGCCTGCAGTAGGGACAAAAATCTCTTTCATCTGCACCACACATCACATTAGATACCAGTGAGCCTAAATAACTTGGCCTCTTTAATATCGAATTTAAAATATCTTGATTGAAAGATATCAAGATTCTCAGAATGTTAGCGAACAAATATTTAACAATTTCCATAGCCAAACTCACTTTGGGCAGTGCCATTGCCAGGCTTCCTAAAACCTCAACAAAAGAAGACAATAATAATAACTAGCAACAGTTCACATTTTCAGTGCCTATGTGTGTCAAGCACTGACTTAGGGGTACTGCATGCATTAACTAACTAACCACAGAGATTCAGGGACTGTGTTCATTTTCATTTCCCAGGTCAAAACAGTAAGGGACCAAGAAGATAAAAGTACCAATATTAAAATATCTCATCTCTCAGGCCCCTTGCTAGACCAGCAGCTGGCACTGTGAGGAATACAACAGTCTCTGATTTTGACATCTTTCATTATAATAGAGCAAACAAAAATGTTTCACAGTCCCAAATGAAGCACTATACTAAGCGGGGTCAGCATAATGTAGAGCTGGAATAAAATAGAAGGAAACGAAATGGGTCACTGAGGAACACAGAAGGCAGTATGAATAAATATATCATAACTATTTTGACCAAAATGGTGGTATTTAAGATACTACAGTTCTGTGAACACCCATACACCCTCCAAAAATAGTCAGATTAGTGGCATATAATCTATTACTTAACTCCTGCTAAAAGCAGGTTTTGATATAATGAACTACATTAAGTTTGAAATGATCATTTCTCCAAAGCATCCTTAAGGAAATATGCACCTTTCACTTTCCTATCTCTGTTATAAATTGGGAGAGTCTGTGAAGTAAAAATTAAGATGTAGATATCATTAAAATGAATTCCTGATGAATAAAGCCATTTTTGTATTTTGCAATACTTGAATTGGATAAAAAATCAAAATTTTGTAAGTTCTACTTACTCAAATCTAGTAGTCATTTTATTAGTCACTTGTAGGATTACTGTGTATCTAAAAATCTAAAGTATGAGTCAGGATGTCTTTAAATGCTCCTACCCTCAACAACATCTGCACTTAATTTTCACATCTTCAAAACCTCATTTATATCCATGATCTTATATAACATTAACAACAATATTAAATAAAAACTTTAGCTTAAAATCTGTTATGGTAATACACAGAGAAAGGAGTAGCTGTGATAATTAGTGGCTGATTTCTACCTTTCATGATCTTTTTATTAGGCAATTCAGAGGGTCTTTGCCATCAATTATGTCTCCATTAAAAAGAATCAAACATGTAATTAGGGGTCTAATGTAGTTGTATTTTAAGGACACAAAAAGTTACACCCAAATTTGATCATTATAAGGTATTTAATCTGTAAAGTTTACTTGCCATCAGCATATAAATTAAATATAAGAATAAAAGAAATAAAATATAAACCTAATATTGTACATTTCCTCAATTATAGAGATAAATTATTATAGGATAAACTGTGAGCAGCTTCCTTAATCCCAAAATGTGTTCCATATTTAGACAGAGAGGGGTGGTTAAAGTAAAACAATTCAATGTCATCAGGAGGCATGAGGTGTTATTTAGAACAAAGCTGTAATTTCACTTTGGTGATAACTGTAAAGAAGTAAAGCAAAATTAAAATAGAACATTAATAAAACGTACTGCTTAAGGGTCCCAAAAAAGTAAGATACACAGATGAACCAGTAAAGACTTTTATTAAGGTAGAGAGGCCTAACAACACATTTCTTTAAAAAATTTCACTTTGGAGACCAAAATTTAAGAGCTGTATAGCTGAATATCCATTTGAAATGATAGACCAAAAGGATAAAAATAAAGAAATTGTTTCATGAGAAAAGATAGCTGAATATTAAGATATTTTCCTTTTGTATAATGCAAAATAATTTAATATATATTCTGAAATGTTTTACTATTAAAGATGTATATAAATGCTTCTCATGTTTCTTAATGCTTTATCTTAATGGTTACCTTATGAGAAATGCATAGTGTTTGAGAAATTGCAGGTCAATAAATAAATAAATAAGTTTGAAAAAAACAAAACAACAAAAAAAATACCCACAAAATGTCCTACCCAAATAAATAAACAGTAAAATAGCCATTAGCAAGGTAATAAGATATAAAAGAGGATAAGAAACCCTTACATAATATATTGAATGTGTGAGTTGATTTAACTTGTTTCAATAACTTTATTGATACTACTATTTGTGTATTACTTTGATTTATTTCCAAAACTGTATCAAGTTTTTTGAAATATTAATACATTTCCACATCATATTTAACTGTTATTAGAATATATTTCCATTACTTTCACAAAACTGGATACTTTTTAGTTTTCTTTTTTTTTTCTGATTGTTTGATCAATTACATCTATACCTTTAGTTGGTATGAAATAAACACGCAAAAAACCCCGTCTATTCATTTTTGTTGCTCATTAAACATCTGCTCATTAGCCACCTCCTAGCTAATGAATATTTAGAATTTAAATAGCAGCCCATTAGCAAAATTAGTTTTGTTTTCAAGCATATTTTTCTATTCTTTAAATAAAATTTTTTACTTAAAAATATGTATTTAACCAAAATTCACTTAATATC